>BRZM01002250.1:0-31094 GCA_033238685.1 Lates japonicus
GTGTGTGTGTGTGTGTGTGTTCTGAGAGAAGGATCCAGTAGATTCAGGAGGAATGTGGAGATTGCATCTTTCTGTCCAGCATCACATGTCAGACTGAAAATGGATGAGCCAGGTGTTATCATGGCAAAATAGGCCAACAGTGAGATAAAGATCCAATATTACAATATTGCAAATTGGACAAAATAATAGGAACACCTTCTTCTTTGCCCGTGTTTGTCAGTCCAATCAACATGAGACGTTTAATCCTCATTTTACTGTATAAATAGTATTTAGGGATAGTTGAGGTTTCAGATAATCAGTTTGAAAAATCATCAGCTGGCTGTCAAACTGAGTTTGTTTTATGACACTATTTAAAAAAAAAATATCTCTGTTTGCTACACCAGTTTGGTAGCCATGAGTAGCCAGATGGTAACCTGCAAAAACTGCATGGAAGGATGAATTAGATGTAGGAAAGGAAGGGGAAAATAAACTGGAAAGATAAATAAAAATTAAACTATGCATTAGTAATTTTATTGCAATTTTATTAATCCCAACAGCAATGATGCACGTGCCTTGTTTGCTGCTGTCGACAGGCTAACAAACCCTCCTGTTTCAGTAGCCTCTTAACCTCTGTCCACTACAGCCTGCAATGAATTTGCCTTCTTCACTGACACAATTCTGATAACAGTCAGTGTCTCTGTATCAGGGCATGTGATGTCCCTGTGTCCTCTTAAAGTCATTTCAAGTAGCATGTGTTGAATAAAAAATGAACAGGAGGTCAGGGCCAGATGTGACTCTGGACTTCTTATATCAACATATCAAAATGGTCTTCTCAAAAACACATAAAGTCAAGAGGTTGCCCACTGGAGATGATCAGTAGAGTTTATTCTTACAAGCAAGACATAAACCCTGAGTCTGTCCCTGATGAGACTGATTTTCTGACTGGCTTGCACCTCCTTTTATACCTTAAAGCCCTGCCTACTTCATTTCCTTATGGGACAATGCTTTGCCATCCTATACACCCTGGAAATAATGGAGTCATCAGAATCCTCTTTGGCAGCTTTTTTCCTTGTATGGTGACTTTTAATGGTGTCCAACTACACCCTACTAAGACCCCAATCTTACTGTATCCTCAGGGGTCCTTCTTGTTGCCACCGGCTAACTCCATTATTTCCAAGGGGACTCTCCTGCATTTTTTTAAATCATTACATCTAGTGTGCTCAACATACATCGGTGTAAGTAAAAGCGGTCAAACTTAACTGAGATGTTGCAATACCCTGGTACCTATACTAACTATACTGACTATAGTTACTACTACTATCTATAATAACTATCACTTATACGTCAGCAGTGAAGTTTTTTTTACTGATCTCAGAAATGAGTGGTCTTACAGTGAAGGGTCATGACTGGAACTGATTTGAGGTATCATGTCCTGGACTGAGTTTTGCAGCTGTAGGTGGGTATGGGTTTTTGCACCAGTGACAATGACATGTTGGCTTCTAGTCTGGTTCATAACTAGAGATAAAATAGGAAGGCAAACTGAAGAAAGTGAAGCAAAGGCTGAATCGGAGCCAACGCCAGCAAATCTGGAGTATGAAACTAGTTATTGCTCTGAGGGGTTGACTGCGCTGAAATACGGGCTAATTTTAAAGCAAATCTCCTCAAAGTAAAAAGAATACTGTGCTGGAGCCGCACTGTCTGGGACTGATTAAATCCTACTTCAGTATTTTTGTTTATGTGGGTTATGTACTGCACCTATACACTTCAGCCTGTCTGAAGTTTGAAAGGTGTGGAGAGTTGCCATGGGAACCAAGAGTCACCCTGTGTATCAGCAGGTGAACAGGAAAAAAAAATTCTTCACACAAAAATACTTAATCCATGGATCAGATGGACAAAGTATGTATCAGTGTGTTAGGTCAGTGTGTGTGTGATGCCACAGCAGCTGTGCAGCGTTGGCTTCAGATTGATGAGGTGGAGGTTGAAGATTAGGACATTGCTCGAGAGGGGGTGGTAGAGATATGAAAGCAGGAAAATTGAAGAGAGCCAAGAGTTGAAGGGCACTGGGCATGTTTATCTATATATATTTGCGTGTGTGTGTGTGTGAGAGAGAGAGAGAGAGCGACAGAGAGAGAGAGAGAGAGAGAGAGAGGAGAGAGAGAGAGGCATTGTGCATCCTGGTAAATGAGATGTGGGCGGCATGTCTTGGCAGGTGGTAATGGAGACCAGAAGGACTGGGCTTTCCTTCAGCTTTTCAAGGACAAAACAGAGATTAACACACACGGAGAGAGTGAGAGAGAACACACAGAATCAAACACACAAATACTGTGCAAACACACAAGAGACTATACTACTCAGGGGGCATAGTATAAAGATGTGTGCAGTGCAAATCTAAGAGAGAGAGGGAGAGAGAGAGAGGGAGAAAAAAAGTGTGTGTGTGTGTGTTCTGTCATTGTTTTACTCATATCTTTAGTCATAAATTCATTCTAAAAAACAGATTCATACATATGATTTTACAGTTCCTCATGTTGAATTAACAGTTGTATGGACATATGTCTGAATCTATTAAAAACACACAAACATAAATTCATTTTGTCATTTAAAATCAATATTTATTTCTATATTGGAATAGATAAATGGTGGACAGGATATTAGGGCACATGAATACACAGGGATATGAAGCCTCTGAGAAAAAAATATTGATAGTGACAATCATTGCATTATAGAATTGATGAAGTTGTACGTGATCTTTCCCAATAGTTGCAAGCAGCTCATTAAAGTAAAGAAATTTAGGTATGTAATGGTTTTTGCTTCCCAGTGGGCTTTAAATATACCTAAACTTGGGTGAGCATTCCTATGGAAGTCCACCAGTAACATTAAACCCATCACTAAGCACCACAGAGGCCATCAGGCCAGGCCATCATGGATGTGCTGGGGCCCATGACATGTAACAGCATTCTCTGTCCCTGATCTACAGTCCCCTAAACAGACCTGATGTAACTTTAAGCTGCTTTTAATTTTTAGTGTCACCCAAGCAGAGAGCAGATACTCTAGTATCTAGTATAGTTGTTTGACCCAGCCTCGTATCTACACTACTTAAGTTAAGCTGCGGTGGCCGGCCCCATTGTCTACTGGCTAGGTAGACTGTTTCATCTCAGTTCTATTGGTTATGATAACTCAGCAACATAGTTGTGAAGACCTGGGGACAGATGGTTGACAGAGAGGTGGTGTTAAACTGATGTAAAGTTGATGATCCTGTACTTTTGTCTTTTTTAATGTTATCAATGTTAATTATTTTTTGTAATATCCTGCTCTAATACTTTTTTTTTTCGAGCTGTTGTTTTTGTTATGACTATTTTCATAACAATCACACAGGCTGCCACAGGCTGCTCTGGGTCAAAGGACCCTGGTAGTTGGTCCCGTTCCTTCTCAAATCCCCAACAGGACCTCAAACTGTCAAACAAACATCCTAAAAATCTGTCTGCAACCGACCAATATACAGAAGCTGACACTTCTGTATGTTGTATATTGTAAGTATCTCAAATGCATTCTATATTCACATATGTGCACTGTATGTGAAAAGGCCTTTAGACCCCAGCAGGAAGTAGATCACCACAGGAAGAACTCACATGTAAGTGGTGCTTCCGATATACAGGAAACTTCCCCCTAGAGCCTAGACACTAGTGGTGGTGATGAGGTTGAGACATCTTCGTGAAGGGGAACCTTCTGATCAGGGTAGAGGTAGAAGATGACCAGGCATTGGCAAGAGTGTTGACTCCAAATAGAAGCTATAGCCAACATTCAGTGCATGTCACTGTGCTTGAGCAGTAGGTGAACTACAACAGGGTGAATAGTAGTGGGGGGCCTATGCCCCATTAGAGCTTTATGCCTTGCAAAGCCCCTGTGGCCAGGCATCCACAGTTGAGGTGGTGAAGGGTTGGAAGTTGGTCATTCAGTGTCACGGTGATGAATGACAGCAGAGAGAGAACATTTTTAAACTTTGAGAGCTTATGAGTGATTGGCTCGAGGTGAGTGTCTCAGGTTGTGATTGGATGAAAACAGGAATTAGTAGGTGGGGCTTAGAGATAGCAGGAAACTGCTTGCCGCTCAGATGACATGTGCAGAGAGATTGTCTTCCTGACTGAACTTTCGCTAAGCTTCATTAGTCGGCCAACAGGCAGTGAGTTTTCTCCCTGTTTCTCCCTCTGTCTCTCTTGCTCACACACACACACACACACACACACACACACACACACACACACCCTTAATATCTAAACAGTAAACAAAATACAAGCCTACATGTGAGGTGCTGTCTTTTTTAGCATGGCTTAATGCTTTATAAATGATAGTCTGGATGCAGAGAGATGTGTGATAGATTAGGTTACATTATAGTTTGGTAATGCAGATTATAGACAGTCAGAACCTGCATCCTCCAGTGAGTATGTGTGTGTGTCTGAGAAAGAAAGAGAGTGATAGAGAGAGGGGAAGAGAAGGTGGGAGTTGGACCGTAATCAGTCTATTGCATGCCATGTTTCTTTAAGTTATTTATAACTCAGTTGTAACAGTGTTTTGTTTTGACCCGATCTGCTTGAACCTATGATATTTTCTAATAACCTCACAGGAAGGATATGGGTCGACCCACACATCAGTACCTGCTGTATCTCCTGCTGCCGCCAGAACATCAACAAGGGAGGGGAGTTTTTGTGATGTGTGTATTGAGCACAGAGCTGTGGGACGTCAAAAGGCTCAGGAACATTTCCTACTGTGTCTGGAGTCTCGCCATGTCCACATGAAAGCCTGAAAGCGGGGACATAAAAAGTTAGGTTGTCTCCCATTTTGTGATGATCTTTTGTGATGGCTTTCGCACACTACAGTCTTTAGAGTTTTTACTCAGAATGCGAGCCAAGAACTAAAAACATCAGTGAGCAGCAGTTCTGTGGACAGAAACACCTTGTTGATGAGAGAGGTCAGAGGTCATGGACAGACTGGTTGGAGCTGACAAAAAGGCTATGGTAACTTGGACCACCACTCTTTACAAATATGGTGAGCAGAAAAACATCTCAGAATGAACAACAGCTCCAACCTTGAGGTGGATGGACTACAACAGCAGAAGACCACGTCAGGTTCCACTCCTGTCAGCCAAGAACAGAAATCTGAGGCTGCAGTGGACACAGGCTCACCAAAACTGGACTGTTAAAGACTGGAAACACATAGCTTGGTCTGATGAATCTGGATTTCTGCTGAGGCAGCAGATAGTGGGGTCATGGACCCAACCTGCCATGTGTCAACAGTCCAGGCTAGTGGTTGTGTAATGGTGAGGAGAATGTTTTCTTGACTCACTTTGGGCCCTTAATACCAATCAATCATGGTCTGAATGCCACAGTCTATCTGAGCATTGTTGCTGACCATGTTCATCCCTTTATGGCCACAGTTTACCATCTTCTAATGGCTACTTTCAGCAGGATAATGCTCCATGTCACAGTAAGTTCAGTGAACTTCAAAGGCCTCCCCAGTCTCCAGATCTGAATCCAGTAGAACACCTTTGGGATGTGGTAGAACAGGAGATTGGCAGCATGAATGCGCAGCTGACATAGAAATGATGCTATGCAGTCATGTAAACATGGAGCAGAATCTCAGAGGAAAGTTTGACTGGAGGAATCAATGTCATGAAGAACTGAGGCTGTTTGAGAGCAGTGTTAGCGTGGTGTTCCTAATGAAAAAGTTGCATCTTAACATCAGCATTCTGTCTGAACAGTCTTTCACTGTAACATAACCTTCCAAAGATTACGTATGTTTTTACAGTAAGTATAAAAGCAACAGCCACACAAATGTCTCTGAGTGACCACAACACAAGTTCACCCTACATACAGCCCAGAGAGGCTAAGTCCAGCTTAGTGTAGCTGTCTTCATCAGTTGAATAACAGCTTGCATGGTGCATTTTTTTTGTCTGTGAACTCTCTCAAACTGTGCTAAGCACGTAGTGGTACTGTGGCTGAACAGAGCCAGTGTGACACCGACAGAGAACTAAACCTGCTGTCTCCTGCCTGTCTGTGTAGAGAAGATGTCATACAGCACAAAACTGAAGTCAGTGTCCTCAGAGGAATGTGGAGGTTCAGCACAGCATGGCAGTGACATGATTTCCTCTTCCTCTCTGATTATTTTGTTCATCTTGTTCATTGATTTCTAGTTTTCCATCTCTCTTTTCACTTTCATTCAGATACTTCTTCTTCCCACTGATCCATCTCTTCCCTTTATGAGACAGTCCTAAAACACACACACACACAATCAATGGCAACCCACATAAACATCATCCTCAAATACACAAATAAATGACTGTGTACTTACACACATACACACCAAGTTCTTCTTTTCCTGAAGTGAGTGATTCCATTTTACCACTCAGGCAAAAACAAGGAGTATCAGTTGTTGTCATGGCAACATGAAGCTATTAATACAGCTGTAGAAACCTGAGAGAGTGAGAGACGGGGGTGGGGTGGGGGGGACCCTGCTCAGGTTCAGGACTGATGAGCCACCTCCTGACAGCATACATACTCAAAGAAATAAAACAGGTCACCAAATTATTCATTTGGTTTGTGTAAAACTTTTAACTGGTTTTCCATTCAAGTATCTTTGTGTAAAAAAAATAAATTAAAATCTTTATTTAATATATTTCTTATTTCACTGTAAGAAGAGACAGAATACATCATCAGATTTTGACAAAATACAGAGGAGACAAGTAATTCAGTGTGAAATTGTTAATCAAAAGTCTACTAAAACCTTCCAACACTGCAGGTTCCGATGGGATTAAACTCACTGGCCTCCCAGGTAATAATTACAGAACTTCCTCAGGTGAGACTTATCCTCTTAGTATAATGATGAAGTGGCTTAAAACAATAACCAGGTCTCTAAAACTTAGCACTGGCAGAGCTCAGGTTTGAAATATTTTAGCTGTGTCCCAGTTCTGTGTAATTTTCTTACTTTTACAGTGTGAACACATTGTAGACTCTAGCCTGCTTAGAATATGTATGCAGTCCGGAGTTTGGATGGAGATTTTATTTCCCGTTGTAATCTTTGTAAAGACTGTATGGAGGTGTAGCATCACAACACAAACCAGGCGACCAGCACTGCAACAACACTGTTGTATTTCAACAATAGTTCACACTTGTCTGATTCTATTTCAGACAAGAATGATGCCAAGTTTTAGATTTTTTCAGTTTTTATTTCTATGTATTTATTTTTGGCATTTTCCACCTTTTTGAACAGCAGGTTGTGTAGACACACACTGAAAGTATGGGAGGCAGAGACATGACAGAAACTGAATGAGTGACAGTTACATGGTATACATCTTAAACGCTCAGCCATTAGGACACCATTTCACGCTGGATTGTTAAATGATCAATGCACATCTTGTAGTTAGCTCAACCAATAGAAAGGCCAGTGACTAATAAAATATGTGTTTTCTGATGGCTTATGACGGAATAACGCAGAAGATTTTTGGTGGATTGAGTTGGGTCAGTCCATGGAGTGATGTCAATATGATGACAACTGAACCATCACGATAACAACTCTTTAAATGAGAAGGAATAACAGTGTGGGGCTGTTACAGTCACAACTGCTCTGCATTCCTGCAGGTGGGGAACTGCAGGTAAACATAGATCCAAGACTGAAGGTAAAAACATAGATGAAAGACAGGTCGATTGGAGACAGAGGACAAATTTAGACTGAATACAAATGAGTTCAGATGGCAGACACACTATGACATGGCTTTTCTGTTGGCACTGTAAATCCTGCAAAGATAAATAGTAAGTTAAACTAAGAGTGTGTAAATGTATGAATGAATGTGGTTGAAGGAGTATGTGTGCAATATGTAGCTCTGGACATGTATGAGTGGTTGTGAACAAAGCAGGAAGCAAATAATTATAAATAGTGGTCGATTTGCTGTGTGTGTGTGTGTGTGTGTGTGTGTGCGGGTGTGCACAGTTTTCTTCCAGTCCTGCCTAGAGTACAGAAGTATTGATTAAGCCTTCATGTGTCGAATAAAATCCCTGTCTCCTGCTGTTTCTCCATTTTTCTCCTCTGCTCTTGTCTGCCAGTCTTCATGTCTACATTTTCAGACCCCGGCCTTTTTTGCTCTTTTCGTTCCAATCTCTCTCTCTCTCTCCTCATCTCTCTCTGCTGAACCTCAATACTTACTTTAAATCTGTATAGAACCTTAGCCAGCCTCCTCTCTGCCCTTCAGCATTAATTGTGGGGTTTACAGTGTGTATCATTATTGCCCTGTTGCCCCATCACTCACATTTTAACACTGGATTGGTCGGGTTCTCACTCAGGTCTCTACATATTCAGACTGGCAAGCATATTGTATTGCTGCATGTGAACCAGTACAAATATGTTATTGCCTCTGTATGTACCATATCTCTACAGAGACTTAACTCTTTGGTTTTTCAGGTGTTCAGGGCCTTAGCTCTTTAAGGGTCACAAGAAGACAGGACCTGTTAACCAACTACACTGAAATTGAGTGGAAGTAAAGCAAAGAAAGTTTTATTCTCCCAAAAATATTTAACTCTTGGATACATTTAGCTGAAGACTTGGGAAAGGAGTCAGTTGAGGTGGTTTAGTCTCCTGAATAAGATGCCTCCTGGATGTCTTCCTGTGGAGGTATTCCAGGTATGTCCAACTGGACTGAAGTCCTCAGGGCTGACCCTGTTAAGGTTTGCATCAAGACATGATGGAGTACTCAAATGTAGACAGACAGGTGAGCAGGCAGGTGAGGAGAGGTAGTTAGAAAATTCTAAATTTACAAGAAGATTAAGTCCAAAAGACCAGGGATCCAAACCTAAAAACTAGGAGACTGACATGGGAACTAAGAGCAAACACACAAAAACACAAGAAAACAGGGTACTAAAAAAAAAGGAGAAAAAACACAAGAGAAAAGGCTGAGACACTGACATACAAAGCAAACCAAAAGAACAATGTGACAAGGGATGAGGAGAATACAGGGACTTAAATACACATGGGAGGTAAGGGTAATAGGGAACAGTTGAAACAACTTGGGGCAGAGCAGGCAATCACACGGGCCATAAAAAACACAGACAGGAACTAAAATAACCAACAGATAAGTGGTTACCAAAATAGAACACGAAGCACAGAGTCAATATGAAGTCATTCAAGGGGTAGATTGTGACAGACTGCATCCCATCTGACCTGGGCATGCCTCAGGAACCTTAGGATTTGTCCTTGTCTACCTTTGCCAATTCTTTGTCATTATTCTGACACAACAAGGACAAATTGTATAATGTGAAAATAATATAATCCACAAACAAAGTCTTTTCTCATGACATCTTCTTTCTGGGACACAACTGATAGAGTCCACAAGGTAGAGGGTACCAGCTCACTGGGGGATCTACATGGAGAACGGTGGGCTGTGAGGTTGAGGTGTGCCCCTCTTGAATGTTTCACCTGATGAAGCTCACCTGTGGCAGGTGAAAAGGAGACAGATGACTTCCCCTGCAACAAAGGAATCAGCAGTGACTGTTCATAAACTGGGAAGGAAACATCAGAAAGGAACAGATTGTCTTTAGGGGGTTCACTGATGTAGAGAGACAACTTTATTGCCTTATGACGTTGATTATAACACCCAGATTGTGAGTTTATTTTGACACAGCCTGGTGCAAGTCATGTTGTATTTAATTAAAGTGAAAATTGAAGATTGTGTAAACATGTTGTGACAATGCACATCAAACTGTAGACTGCAGATGAAATATATACCTGCAACCTTCAGATTCCTGTATGTCAACAGTTCGTCAACTGTAAGGGATGTAGTGGATCACAGGTGCTAGTAGGAATAACATATAAAAGGCTTGTTTCAAGGTTTATTCCATTAGTATCTAGTCATGCAGATGGCTATACACCTGCTCAAGATTTCTGCTAGCCCTATACAGTGGAGGTGATTGAAATCAAGTATGAAACCACTAGAAAAAAAGCATAATACAATCAACTGGAATCTCATCTATAGTCTCTGGGCATAAGTATGCTGACAGTACAAGGCAGTTTGAGCCAATCATCCACAAAATAAAAACTGTCCTGATGTATGAGGTCTGGTGCCCAGGGTATTGTTAATAGGTATATACTGTCACTGTTTCTTTGTCTTGTTTTTTATTCGCTGTCTTCATTTTCCTGTTTCTACATGTTGTATAGCTAAAGCTACACTATTTATTGTGTTAACAACAGAGAAAGACTTGTTCATGGAGCATCAACAGAAAGCTGACTGCCCGATGCAATGACATTTGACATTTTTGAGTGAATTGATCCCAGACAGCATGGAAATTACAGTTGGAGTTGAAATTTGTTTCACTGACACATGATGATATATATGTACATATAAGGACCCCAGAGTCAACAGAGGCAATACTGTATTCATTATGTGTCATTATGGAAGCAACACATTCCAACTCAGATGATGGTGCACATAGGTGCCAGTCATCTCTGGAGTAGCAGTTCTTGTTGCATGTATATTTCCTGTTTGTATGTGTTTTTTGTTGCATTTGTGTATTTGGAGCTTGTTTGTCTTAAAGCAACAAAATGTAACTTTGCTCAGAAACAGCGCCCTCTGCAGTCATGAGTGGTAATTAATTCTTTTCAGCATCTGAACAGTTCAGTTGTTTTCATGTACAGAAAACAAAGCTGATCAATCTGTTCACCAGAGCTCTGACTGTGTAGTCACACTCACTGAACTGAAGGAGCTACTCAGGTCTCCCAAAGTCTCATGCAGGGGGTGGGAGGGGCTGTTCATGATGGATGTCAGCTTGGCCAACATCCTCCTCTCACCCACCTCCTCGATGGAGTCCAGAGAGCAGTGCAGGACAGAGCCAGCACGTCTGACCAGCTTGTTCAGTCTCTTCCTGTCTCTCTCTGAGCATCCACTGCTCCAGCAGACCACTGCATAAAAGGTGGCAGAGGCCACCACAGAGTCATAGAAAGTCCTTAGCAGTGACCTGCACACTCCGAAGGACCTCAGTCTCCTCAGCAGGTGGAGATGACTCTGGCCCTTCTTGTACAGGGCATTGGTGTTGTGAGACCAGTCCAGTTTATTGTTGATGTAAACACCCAGGTATTTGTACTCCTCCACGATCTCAATGTCCAAACCCTGGATGTTTACCAGTGCAGTGGGAAATGACTTCCTGCTGAAGTCGATCACCACCTCCTTGGTCTTGCTGGGGTTGATGTGCAGATTGTTCTTACCACACCAGTCGACAAAGTTGGTGATGACCTCCCTATACTCCAGATAGTTCCCCTGAGAGACACACCTAACAATGGCTGTGTCATGGAGAACTTCTGTAATGTTATTTTAATATTTGTGCTTCTGTTCTAGTATTTGCTTTGGGGCAGCTGTTCTTTCACATGCAAACTATGTTGAGAACTGCTGTTACTCAGGAGTGAAAGAGCTTCTCTTGCAGAAATCTAATGATCACATAAGCACATATTTGCACACAACAGCAGCCACAGAACTTAAGATGAACAATTCTGCCACAGAGGTGTTATCTGATGTCACCCATCGATTCTCTTAATAATGGCTACAGTCAATATCACACATCTCTATAAAGGGCCACAGCAAACAGACAGGATTCAGCTGATGGCACAAATTTGGGAAAACAAGTGTTACTGTCGAAGGTAAAATATCAAATCGCAACACATTCTCGAAGAATCTTGAGGCTCGACGTGGTGCCTACACTCTTTCCTCTGCCACTTCACCTCCCCTCAGCTGATCCATGCTGGCGGGCCAAGGAGACTGTATTGACCTTTGTGCTCTTAATCTATGCTGACAAAGCCTGCAGGCACAACTACCTAGACACATACTCACACACAAGAGAAAGAGCACGACAATCTATACACTCACCTCTGCCTGCAAACGGGAAAGTACCTGTCCACTGCTTATGTTGTCTTTGAAGTGCGCTGGCTTTGGAGTGAGGTTGAAGTGGACTGCAGTGTTCTGTGATTGCCCAGCTAAAGGCAGAGAATCGGGGGAAGAGAGAAAAAAAAAACTGAAGAAAAGCCATCATTGTATTAGTCTTCCAACAGTGACTGGATTTCATGAGCTTGTAAATGTTTTGTAGGAATTAAGAGAATAGTAGATGAAGTCCAATGAATAAAACATCCCTCATCATAATGCTAAGAAGCATGTTTTAAATGTTTGAGCTCTCGTGTAAACCAGTGTGTGTGACAGTGGATGAAGAAGGCCTCTATTACTTTTGGTCGAAATAGTCATTTAAATAACCTTCTGCTGTCTTTAATATCAGAAATGATTTATTCACAGCTACACCGTACTTTCTCCCATTAGGCTCAGTCCATTTTTATGGATTTTGATAATGTTCAGATTTAGGCGGGCTATATATCCTTAATATACTTTTTCCTGGTCAAGCTATTTTCCGTGACTGAAAAAAGATAATTCAGTTATATAAACTGATCGGTCCTGATCTTTCCCCAGCAGTCTAGGTTTAACGGATCAGATATGACCCCTTTCCTCCAAGTCCTCCTCTTCTTTTCTCCCTGCTTTTCTGTCTCTTCTACTATCACTGTCATAAACCAAAAAGCAGAATAGGAGGTTGACTGGAGAAGCAGCCAGGAGCAAGTATCTCATTGTATGAAAAGAAACATAGTGGTGGCATTATGATGTATAACACAATAAATTACTTGAATCACCATTTACAATCCGCACCACTCGATACTCCACTAAACTTGGCTTTGAACTTGTCTGTATTATCATTTTACAGTAAATGGCTTGGAGTCAAGATGTTCTGAACAAACAATAGTTAAGGCTGTATAGTGCTTTTATTTGCAATAGCTCAGAAAAATCGGCCTCCTTTAAAAAAGTTGGTGCTTTTTATTTGCGTAGTATTTGCATTCTGTGTAAAGAAAAAGTAATAACAAAAACAACAGCTCAAAAAAAAATTAATTGATGCTAGATATGCACAAAAAAAAACCGCCCTCTCAGTGAAAACGCCTTAAGGCCGTGACTTTTTCTGATACTGTAAATCCCATTGAATCCGTGCCACTATACACGTTATTTGTCTATTCTTATCACCAAAAATACCTTTCTAGATGTGTCTACGTCAATTAATCATTTTCATTTTTGGTTTACTTCGTACACCATGCAGTTTATAAATTAAGAGTTATATGCTCTTTTAAGAATTTTGCTCCACTTCACCAGTGATTCCTTCCCTGGCTGGTCACTTTCTGTGACTCCTTGAGTCAATAGTAGGGCAGAAAACAGAGCCACAGGTATATATATTATAGGTATAGGTATATATATATATTCCTAAGCCCTACTGGACACATGGGCCTGGAAGGAAGACAGGCAGATGGGAAGAGTGTAATACACTGTGTTCATACACTCACCCAACCTCTGTATCATTCCTGGCCCCAGTACATGTTGGGAACCTAATAATCCTTATAGCACTTCATTTAGGGTGTGTGTTTTGATTTCACTTGAGTGTTTTACTAGGGCTCATCACAGTGGTCAGACATCTGTAGGAATTTTACATATTGCAGCAGGTCCAGTGGCAACAGGAACAAACACACCCCACGTCTGTTAATACATGCATCTGTCCTGGCCCACAGAGGCAGTGGGGAGATAAGAGGAGGAAAACATCTCATGATGCTGCCTGCAGCTGATGAGCCGCTGCTATGGATGTATGAGCTACTCTAGGTTTGATGACATGAAAAGGTGGAGATGTGACTGAAAATCACATCAGGCAAAGTAGGGACGTAGCTACTTACCACCTGTTAGAGTCCTAATAGAGACATTTTGGAACATGGATTTTGTTTTCAGTGCTTTTCGATCTGATCACTTCTTAATCAAATTTTAAAGAAGGGTTAGGAGGTCAGGATAGACCTTGAGGACTCTAGGACCTGCTAATGCTCTCCTTGCTCACTCATCCACCATTCTCACCTTTTCACTGTGTTACATCACACTTTAAAGGGCTGTCTGGGTGAGTTCAACACATGAAAGCAACAGTGGAGACATGTAATGTTTGCTGATGTAAATATGTGCATAGCAGCACATATGTAGATCTATAACGGGGTTTACTTTTCCTCCAAAGGCAGGACTCTACAGTCAGTGATGAAACAGAAGGGATTTTCTATGTGTAATGACAGGGAGGAGCTGGAGTGGATGAGATGGAGTGCACTGGAGGCAATGGAGTTGAGGTGCAAGGAGGATGAGTATTAATGAGGTGAAAGAGTGTCAGTGAGAGAAGGAATTGAGATTAATTTCTCAAATTTACACCTCTGCGGCCCCAGGTAAGATACAGGCTGTCACATGGAGAATGAAATGGCACCGTTGTACCCTGCTGTTCTTTACTAAATGAAATTGGATTTTTCATATCTAATCACAACAACGTCAAATGATGAAAACTCAGAACCACCACGCTGGTAACGACTCAAAGCTACAGCTAAACAATTCAGAAAACTAGTGCTCCACAATAGTCTAGCATCTATCTTAGTGTGCTGTATTCTGTACAAATATCCCTTGCAGTTTTATTGAAAACTTGTTGGTTTTGTTTCTGTGTGTACATACACCACTCAATACAACATTACAACCAGTTACCTTGTCTAATATCACTGTGGCCAAATGGCACATGCAAAACTTTACACACACATACTGTATATAAACACTATTTAACCACAGCATTAAACCCGTTTTAACTTGTCAGACACAGAAATTGCCATGGGCAGGAGTGTGGGGAATGCTGTAGCTTCCATTAATGAGATGAAGTAGAAACCATCTTCTTTGTTGAAATGAAGGAAGCCTGAATAAATGCATTTGACTTCCCTCCACTAGTTTACTTTTAGTAAGATTTATTCATTTTGTGATTTCTGGTTCCCCTGTATGATGCATTGTCTCATGAAGATAGGCCCCTGTCTGTTCCATTCATAGGAGTCTGTAATAAAATAGGACTGAGGCTGCAAACATGCCTCCTGGGGTGGGTGAAGGACTCTGGGAGGGAAGTGGTGACATGGACCCTGGCTGCCGAGAGCACAGAATATCAACACAGATTTCCACTAGACTGTATTTCAGTCCTCATTATCTGCTAAGTGAAAGAGAGTTGGGTGAGGGGAGGAATAGATCTGATGCTGAACAAAAAGCTGAGATTGGGCAGAGAGAGGAGGAATATGACTGTTGCATGGTACAAATGGAGGGTGTGAAGGTCAGGCAGGCAGTGGCTGGTGGCGAGTGGCTGAGCCACAGAGGCCACTACATTCATTTAAATGTTCTAAGGCATTCATATGCATCGGTGGACACTCTAAAGCAGACATAGGTTAGGCCGCAGGAGAGAGTCCAGACAAGGACAGACCAACAGAAATAGAGGTAGGAGGAAGGTCTGCTATGGTTTTATTATTGAGGACCAGGGAATCCCTGTAGGGAGATGGAAGCCCTCCTTAAAACAGCCCATTCCACCCCAGCCCCCAAGAAAGAATGCTATAGGAACTGCTCATGTTATTACTTGAGAGCCAAGGAGGTTGAGGCCTTAGCGCAGACTTACCCATGAGGGCCACTGGAGGGACTGAGCCCAGCCCCTCATCTTACCCCCTCTGTATCTTTCCCTTGGGTATCAGACATCTTAGAGCTGGCTGCTCTTTGTCTATAGCTACTTTTCGACACCTTTCTCTCCTTCCTTCTCTTCCTGGAAACTTAATTTTAACCTTTGTGGTGGTGGGGCCCTGGGGTGTATTGAGTTTCCCTCAGCCTCTGCTCTCACGTTTTTAATTATTTTTTATTGGATAGTGAGAAAACTGATAAAGACTGTGAGGATGGGAGGGACACAGTAAAAAGGCCTTTGAAGTATTAACCACACTGTGTAACGTTCATTGTGGAATTCCTACCTGGACTTGCTTTATGGGGAATTGGTGAATAAATAAATATTATAGAAACAGATGGCGATTTTCAGTCTGGCTCCAGTCACATAAGGATTTATTAATAAGTATATTAATACGGTAATATAATATACAGTAAGTAGTAGTAAGTAGTTCAGGATTAAGGGATACTGTGACAATATATAAGTGTATATACATATACAGTATATATCATCATATTATTGCAGAATCCTTAGATGTCTATGATGACTAGAAGTTTACAGATAACGACTGTACTTTCAGCATCAACCCAGTCATGAACAGGTAATGAAATGTTCAGCCTACTTGAACTGTGTTGGATGGGAACCTTGAACTGTAATCTATGTTAGCAATGGCTGGAGTTAGTAAATTCCTCTGAACTCCTTTGGCACTCGATGCTTTTACAGTTGGGTGTTCTGTGAGCAGCCTAAATGGTTTTCATATAGGTGATAGCGATACGAATTAAAATATATTAATTACTGTACTAAACTTTATGTGGATAACTTCCAAAAAGAAAAACTTGGTGTTATCTCAAAAGCGCAAAATCTTCAGGGTAAAGTACAAGATTATTAAAAAGAAATGAAATGAAAACTATACTCAGACACATATTTCCTCTACACTCTTCATTTATTTACTTGGTTTTGTAAAATAAGAACAAATCACTGGCATATAGAAAAAATTACTGGAGGAAAGAACAAAAAGTAAAAGAAAGAAACAGAAACAGGATGACAAAGTTAAAATTACATGGCAAATGGGTTGCCACTTAAAGCTCCACGCCAAAACTAGAAGTACAGAATTCAGGTGCTTGATGTTTTTTTCCCTGGGGAATAGTGTCACATTTGAAGGTGGGAAAACAGAGATTCTCACCGTCAGGACTCATTCCTCCCCCTGTCTTTGTCTCAATCAAATGAAAAAAAAGACATTCTTGTTAGACTCTATTCTTTAATTCTACAATAAAATATTTTGTTGGTTCGCCTTTAACTGATTACTGCACGTCGCTGTGGCATTGTTTTTGATAAAGCCTGCAATGTCCACAGATTTGTACGTCAATATTTGCATTAATTTTCACCAAGATCTGTATTGATGATGGGAGGGTTGGACCATAATGCAGGAGTCTTCTCAGAACATCCCAAGATTCTCAATGGGGTAAAAGATTCTGGACTCTGTAGTGGCCGATCCATGTGTAGAAATGATGTCTCAGCCTCCTGAACCACTCTTTCACAATTTGAGCCCAATGAATCCCTAGCATTGTCTAATCTTGGAATATGCCCGTGCCATCAGGAAGAAAAAAATCCATTGATGGAATAACTGGTCATTCAGTATATTCAGGTGATCAGCTGACCTCATTATTTGGGCACATAATGTTGCTGAACCTACACCTGACCAACTGCAGCAACCCCAGATCATAGCACTACCCCCACAAACATACAGTACCTTCATCTGCCTCTCTTCTTACCTGATGCATCCTCACTCTGGAACCCAAGGAGTAAATCAGGAGTAATCTGGACTCATCAGACCACATGGCCTTCTTCCATCGCTCCAGAGTCAATGCTGCTCCTAGCATATTTAGATCATTTCTTCCACTCAAAATGATGGTTCACTATCCTTCAGTTTTTAATAATGCATTGGACAGTTCTTAACCCAATTTTGATTTCTGTTTTCTCATAGCAATTACGTACCAATAGTTTGACCCTTCTCAAACAGCAGACTAACATCTTTTCCACGACTACAGGGTGTCTTTTGACATAGTTGTTTAGAAGCCAAAGCCCTCATTGCATAGGTTGGGGTTAAATGCTTGGCCCTTGATTGAAGATAATTGCCCATGCAGTAATTATCAAAGAGCTCTACCTATTTGCTTAGTTGAATCCAGGTGGCGACTTTTTTTTTTTTTTTTTTTTTAGCCGGGCTGCCAGTGTGGTTCAAAACCATATATTCACCTTTCACCATGATTATTTAAGACATTACAAGATGAGATATGGAACTTAATAAGCTATTACTGGCAAAAACAATAGATAATTCAAACTTGGATACATGTTTCATCACAGTCAAAGACAAAATAAAGGTGATTAATTGATCAGACGGAAAATAAATTGTTTCTAGCAGTATTAATAAAAAGAATATAATAATGTACCAATATATATAACAGTTCTTTGATTGAGGATAAGATAGAATAATGAAGAATAAGACAGATGAATATATAATGCTGCCCTGATGGCCAGATGGCTCAATATTAGTTTGAATTAACTCTGCAATCAAACATATCAGCCCCTACGGAATGTATATAGGCGTTCACAGATTACTTGCAAAGGTCACATAATGGTTGAACCTTAATGACATATGATTTCTGACATTAAGAAAAATAAGGAGATAAAAAATAGATAGATTATGGTGTGATTTATGGCGAAGATCTGGTTCATTTTACAGAGAGGAGAGAGAGAGGGAGGGAAACAAGTTTGTCTATGGATCTACAAGAGTTCAACCTCCTGTTAAAGTCAGCATAGTTCTTTTCCATGTTACTTTTCTTGATAAGAGTAACAGTCAGGCTCTGATCTAGAGATAAAGTTTGTGTAGAATGAACTCAATTTCATTTCTGATGTTTCTGATCATTTATTACTTACACTGGTATGTTACATACAATATCCTAACCATGAGTTCTTGAAATGAAGTTATTATTCTTTTATTCCAGAGAAAAAAGAGGACAAAATTACACACCACTCTCCACCAATTCAACTGTACAAACTTAGACCAATCAACTTTAACATTAGAGCAGTTAACGCTTTTAATCTGTAAGCAATTATGTTTATAGGTATTTTATAAACTGTACATACATATACATTATATAAGTGTGTAGACCCTTTTCTCCTCTGTTTTAATTTCAGTTCTCTATTCAGACATGCTCCAACATTCAAATTAATCATCATCAATCATTGGGTTTGCACTCCCTACTTCATGGATTATGAGGCAGGTTCTCAGCTCCTCAGAACCTATGGTTTCTAGATTTCACCATTAAGATATGAAGGATGCATTGCTTGTGTGTGTGTGTGTGTGTGTGTGTGTGTGTGTGTGTGTGTATATGAGAGAGGAGGGAGAGACTCATTCCTTTGCGTTTGAATGCTTGGTGGCTAGATTATATATTTCATACCTGCATGAGTCACCAGAAAGATTCCACAGTTTTCCAGGGCATTAAAATCCATTTCATTGTATGTGACTTGTGTCTGCTCTGCCTTCAGCGTTTGGCAGTGATCAGCGGTGTAAGGTATGCCCATCTATCTGTTATAACACTTTAGACCTTGCCCTGGAGCATTTATACGAATTACATGGGTGAGTGCTCTGGCTTGAACTTTCTCTTGGAACTTAGTTTTCCTTGTTTGCCCTCCATAGTTCAGTGGCGCGTCCTCACTTAAGCACACAACAGCCATTAAACCACCACATGACAATAATCACCGTTAATCATTAGATTCTGGCTAAATGTTTCTAATTTGGGCAGTTATGTGAATCACAGGTGCAGCGCATTCAAGTTGAACTATCAGCATACCTCCATATATCTCTGTCTGTCTCTTAGCAGTTCATCTCAGGGTTTACTTGTGGACCACAGTTCGTGTTGCTGTGCTTCTTTGAAGAAATCATTGGTATAATAAAATTGAGCTATCATGTATCTGCCTCCACGCATAACAGTGCCACTGAGTGCTGGCTGCCTCGCTGGAATCATTTTATTTCTATGGACAAATAAAGCAGGCAGGAAGTGGCTGTAAAATAGCCACTTTGTTGTTATATAGGCCTGGAGGTGAGACTCCGAAGTCGCTGCCCAGAGGCTCACTGAGCAAAGCGTCTGGCACTTCAACACCCCCACATCAGCAGAGACCTTCAAATCCATTTGACAGACTACTGTATACTACAGCAGGATCTTGATGTCCAGACCTCACTGTGAGGAGTAAAATTTCAATTTATGACTTTAACATTGCAGTATTTGCAAATGGTATGTCTAATCCACTATCTACCTCTTGAGAAATGCAGAATTTCCTGGGCTATTAAACAATCAGCATTGTATGAATGGTCTAATAAGTGAGGCTTGAATATAATAATCATTAATTTATATATTATTGCCAGTCCCACTCTCCAGTTTTAAAGTCAGGTGAAGTGACTCCACTCTCATAGAGGAAGTGATTCAGCCATTATGCCATGTCATACCATCTAGGGTTTCTGCCTCTTAAAGGAGAGTTTTTCCTTGCCACTTATTAGCCTAGTGTAACTCATAGAACACAGGAACTGCTGGGCCTTTCCTCTGTAATTATAATAATCTAAAGAGTACAGTCTAGACCTGCTCCTATATGAGGTATCTTGAGATAGCGTCTGTTGTGATTTGTGTGATATAAATAAAATTGAATTGAATTGATTGGTTAGATTTGCTTAATGTTGTGTGTTAATAATTGTTATTGTGGTCCATTTTCACTCATTCAACACAGTTTATGGAAATGTAGTTCTCCCATCACCAGAGAACTTTCATCACCCAGAAATTCCTCGAGACAAGTTATTCATGCCTCAGTAGGATAACCAAATTAGGTAAAGAAGGCACAGGTAAATGGGTGTGATACAACATGTGTCAGTGAGCATTGAAGGTGTTGTGTTAGGTGTGCTGTATTTGTTAACTTTGGACGGCATCAGGCTAGCTGTTTTCCTCCATACGATATTTACTCTTAATCTAGGCTAACCCTTATCCAAGCTCAGCTCTGTACCTGCATAGAGGTGAGATGATATGCATCTTCTTATCTCACTCTCAGTAAGAGGTGGATGAGTGTTCCTCATGTTGATCTGCTCCATCAGGCCGTGAATCAAGAAGGAGATGACCAGTCATGTCAAAGAAAAGCAGGGATGAGGATTAGGAAAACGAGATCCATGAAGGGGACGCAGAGGCCTGAACCAAAGCTTTGTAACTCAACTCATCACATGTTGTAAGAACAAAGAAACAGCCTTGAGATCTATTGCAGTGCAGGTTTAGAGATGGCCTTGGGAAACAGGAGGCAAGTTCTCATTTGAGTCAATGCTTCAGTACATACAGGCATTTGTCCAGCCATTTTCTGCGGCAGGACTCCCTAGGGCTAGTGCCGAGGCTGGGACTATTCGTTAACCCGGAGGACAGCCTGCTGGGTGGCTCTCCATCACTGGGACAACCTGTGCTCTGCCTCAGCCCCAACGAACCCTGAGTCTGGAGCACCTACTGTGTTTAGGCATATTGTATCATCATTCCTGTAATATGGGATGTGGATCAGATACAGGTAGGAGATGGGAGGTGGTAAATTGAGGGATAACAGTGGTTTATCTGTTTGTTGCTCTCTGTGTTGATATGAAATAAAAGCAAAGACAAAAAGCAAACAGAGAGGAGGGAGTACGAAGAGGAACAAAATAGAAATAGAAATTGGACTGAATCTTTGGGTCAAACAAAGTCTGTTGGTGGTTAGAAACTAATCTGCAGATACATAGGGTGTTAATAAACCTCATGTGTAACTTTTGGCTAGCGATAGAATATTTCTGTCCTTACATATTTGAATCTACATATTAGTATCTGTATACTGAAGAGGCAGAGGTTGGTTATTCTGTTTGAAATGGTCTATCTGACTGTTGCTTCTGCTGATGTTCTATAAAGGCAGCAGTGCAGTCATCTGCCTCTATGGACATCTGCTATACAGAAGACTTCCCACAAGGAGCAATTCGACATTTTGCCAACCTCCTGAGCAGATTCAAATAGTATTGTGGGAAGTACTGGCAACATTTAGTGCTAGTGCAGGAAGCAGTGAGTCTTTTATGTAGGAAGAGAAGATGACAGGGTGTGGAGGTTGGGTATATCAGCTTTTAAGCCGTTTTAGATCCATGTCTGACATAAATTAACATTTCCCTTTTAATGAACCCTAACTGCAGTCCCTATGATCTTCCACTTGAATCAAATATAAGTAGTAATAAGTACACTTTATCTGATGTGGACACCATCATACAATCATCATGGTAAAATATCAAATTGGCAGTAGGCTGGGCTTGAAATACAGATTAATTTAATTTGGATTTTCACATTAATGTCAGGCCTATATTTTCCCTTAGCAGTCAGACTAGAAACACAAATCAAGAACACTGGTATGGGAAGCAGAGTGTTTCAGTGTCAAAATATCAGGCATTATACATACAGTTTATAATGAAGGTTGTCATTATGGATTTGAAGATTTACCAACAAGTAATGACATTTAGATCTGGAGAAACTTAAGTGGAATGAAAGATGATGAGAAACTTTGAAGTAGATTATATACTATTTATGAACAGGAAACAGACTTTATAGCACCAGGACTCCAGCAGGAGTAAGAGCTCCGTAGGAAGAGGCCCTATAAGATGCAAGTCGTCATGTGGAAACTTACAGTGCCTAGAGAGTTACAGGTGGTGATTGAGGTTGATTGCAGATGACCAGGCATCCACAGTTGAGGTGGTAAAGGTGTGGAGGTGGGTGCTAAATCTCCCATGATGCTAAAATGACAGCTGAATGACAACAGAGAGAGGAGACCTTTTAAAGTCAAACAGCTTCTGGTGATTGGCTAAGGGTAGAGCAGGTTAAGTTGTGATTGGATGAGCTGGTGGGGCAGGAGATACAGCAGGAGAAACTGTGGGCTTGGCAGGTTAGAGGCACAAGCAGATCACCTTCATATTCAGACTTTTCTAGAAAACTTCATTTGGGGGCGACGAAACTTTCACTTCAGTTCAATACTTTATTATCGTATCTTTTAATAACACAATTATAAATAACAAAGAAGATATCGTTTGAACATCTTAATACTGCCATGGCAAAAAGCATTAAAAGTGCAAAGTACCATCCCATCCCAAAAGTACCATAGAAAAAAATTCTAGAATACAGAATATGAAAATCCATATAAAAATGGATAGAATATGATGAGATGGCAGAGATAAATAATACAGCATAGTTTGATTCTGAAGTGTTTTCAGTGCTGCTAACACTAACACTGTCGACCCTGTGATTTAGAATTGTCCAACACACATTCACTGTAGATACATGTGTGAAATGCAGGTGTATAGCGTGAGTAAAATGTGAGTTGCTACGCAGCCAGTGTAGACAATCTGTCCTGTCAGATACATGTGACAACAATGAAACACTTTCTGTACAAAACAAAAGAAACACTGTGTAGAAACCCACTTCATAATTCAACCCTTTCACTTCCATCTGAAATGAAAATGATCGTCCCTCAGCTGCTTTGGGTCAATGACTGTATCTCTCTGTACCTACCACCAGCAGTCTACCCGCACAGGTTGTCCCTAAATCATCTCTTCTGTCTTGCAGCTTCCTCTCCTGCCCAATAACACAAGTACACTTGAAAACTTCCATCCTAAAGGCCTCAAATTTTTACTCTCACTCTCCAGACCCCCACCACTCCCATTCCCCTCCTCTACCTCTGCCCAGAAGTAGCCCCAGGGGACCCATTCTCCTCCTTAGCCTTGACCCCCAGCATGTTGCCAAATATAAATCCCACTTTCAGTTTGTTTCCTCTCAGCTCTGTGGTTCCGTGACAGACTCTCTCTTCATGTCTGCTCTGTCCAGCCCTCTGCATCCTTTCATCCTTTATTTGTCTCATCAGAGTTGCTCTTTTTAACCCCACCTAAAATGAATGTGTAGGACTGTGTTTGAAATGTTGCTCATTCAGCAGCAATAACGCCCTCTCATGTGAGCATAGAACTGTGATCGTAAGTGCGTTTGAATGTCTTTATGGTGGGCTGGTGAAAGTGAATATGATGATTTGATGTCAGTATATGCACTTCATATTTATGCATGTCACATTCCTCTTCTACTCTTCCCACCTCATCCTTTTCATCATCACAGCTCACTCAACATGTAACGCACCATCTCCCGTCTGTACGCCAACACATTGTAATCTGTGGAGAGGCATGCACATAAACCAGTCTAATGAAATAAAGGGTGTTATTAACAGATCTGCTGCTGAGTAACAGTTTTAATTAGCATTCCAATTAGCTTCCTTTTACAGAAACAGCATGTTGCTAATCCTGCCTTGCAATGAATCCATATTGTTTTGGAAAAGAGACTGGTATTATCAATTTATTTATTTATCTGTTTAAGGCACAGACTGTCATTTTCCATGTTCTTTAGATTCCACTGAGCTGTGTATACACTGAAATATATATAGCACAAGGCAGAAACTCAAAGCATTTAGGCATGTAGACACAGCTGTGACTTTGAATGTGGCCCAGTTGTTGGTGCCAGACAAGGTTTGATGTGTTGTACGTTCAGAAATTATCTCCTGCAGACCTTGGTTGTAACCAGTGGTTATCTGAGCTACTGTTGCCTTCCTAGCAGCTCAAAGCAGTCTGGCCATTCTCCTCTGACCTCAACATGGCATTTTTACCCAGAGAACTGCTGCACACTGGATAATTTCTCTGTTTCAGATCATTCTCTGTAAACTCCAGAGATGGTTGTGTGTGAAAATCCCAGCAGATCGGCAGTTTCTGAAATACTCAGACAAGCTCCTCTGGCACCAATAACCATGTCACAGTCAAAATCACTGAGATCACATTTCCCCATTTTCCCCAAGCTGATGTTTGCACAGCTGCCACATGATTGGCTGATTGGTGCTACATTGTACATTAGAAAAACAGTTGTGTAAAGCTAAAATGCTGTCTTTAATACAAAACAATGCAACACACAACACACACTCAGAATACAGACAGGTCATTAAAATCGTAATAATAGTTACTGGTTTTAATGCTGTGGCTGATTGGTGTATATATATTTGAAGACTTGGTCTGTGTGAGAAATGAAGTCAAGCTCACAATATGTGAGTGTGATCACTTCTTAAGAAGGATTAGTATTGCTCACACCTCCATATAGCCAGCACACCACACTGCTGCAAGCAAGAGGAAAGAGGTAGAGGAGGAAATAAGAGGCAGAGCAAGCCAAAGGAGAGAAATGAAATTCAGAGAGTCAGTAGATGACACACAGGGAGTAGTGTGTGTGTGTGTGAAAAGAGATACATTTATGTGCATATGGGGAATGTGAAATGGCCTGCAGCTGCATGCTGCCCTCCTGAGCCCAGGCAGCTGAGGAGAACCTCAAAATGACAATTCAGTCTTACCTCATCAGTAGGCAAAGTGTGTGAGTGTGTGTGTGTGTATTTGTATGCTCCTGGTATAGTCAATATGTTATAGAGCTGTTAGAGGCTGCAGGCAAACATACACAGGTGAAGTATGTGAGGTGCATGCAGGAGTGTTTTATGCAGCCAACAAACATTCTATCTGGGAGGTCTAGAGTGTGTGTGTGTGTGTGTGTGTGTGCCAATTTGAGTTTTAGATATTGGGAGTGAGGACATTTTTGCAAAGTGAGGACACTTTGGCCAGTCCAACACTATGGGACCAACCTAAAAGGCAGTTTGTGGGTTAAAACTTGGCTTTAGGGTTCAGGTTAGTATTCTGTGGTGTGTTGTTTCTAGGTTGACAGAGAGGCCACAGGTTCTTCAAGTAAACACTGAAGAAGCAGGTCTCTAAGTTTTTTATTATGTCTACTGTAAAAAGCACTGTGAAACTGTCATACAAAAATAAAGTACAAACACAAATAGAGTCATAAACCAGGAAAAAAAACAACTGCCACCTTTTGTACTTTGTGGTGCAGAGCAAAACTACAGGAAGTCTTAAAGGACAAAAGGTTCACAGTTTCCCCAGGCATCTGCATGTGTATAATAATGCGTGCAAAATTATAACTGACCTCAGAATGGTGGAAGCTGAGTCAAGGGCAACTTGACAAGCACCCTGGTCTGAAGCTACTCACCCATCAAAGATCCCAGGATTACCCACAATGCACATGCACAAACGTCCAAAGAATACTGCTCCCTCCTTTGCTTGTAAAGACCCAGTGAAAATGACAGAAACGCAGAAACGATGGCAAGTAGTAGTGTAGAAGTCAAGCCAGCTTCCTGAGACAATAACCTACTGCAGCCACCAGAAGGCAGTTAATTACAATATGAATGTAACCAGGCAGCATCAGATCATCTATGGGACTTGTCCTGATGGAGCACTACTGCAAAATGTTTACATTGATCTATAAAAAATATCTACTGTGCTTTATGATTTGAGTTTGATCCTCTGCAGCCATGCAGCAAGGGTTACCATGGTGATCTACCCGGGATCATGACCTTAAGTTTATCACAGATCAACTTCTATTCTCTCTTTATATGATTTGATTTTAGATGACAACATACAGGACATTGAAAATAATTTGGATTATTATTTAAATCCTGGATTAACAAATCAATCTTCAAACTGCATACACAGACTTTCTGATGATGATGTAGTTTATTTGCACATTCTTCTGAACAGATCAAATTATATATTAGAAGCCCATAAAGCAGTCAGTGTGGTGTCTATATGTTACAACAAAATGAGAAAGTTACATCAGAACACAGGCCATTTCAAACCCCTGCATGTGTTAAGACATCTCAACAAGATCATATTTTATATATTCACATACATTCGTTTGTTTACTGTGACCATTATAACGACACATTTTTTTAAGCTTCTTCCTCCTCTTGTTTAGACCTGGGCTGCAGTCCAAGAGTCAAAATAATCTCCTTTCCTAACCACTTTTCCTTGACCTCAATGGACAACATCATGAGATCAAGGAAAGATGCAAAGGCGAACTGATAAGGAATTAGGACAAGAGAACCGTGATATTTAGAGAATTTGACTGCACTTACACTAGGCTTTTTTTTAACCAACTTTATTTATAACATGTGGAAGACATGTGCAGTGACAAACTCAGTGCAGTAGGCTACAATTCAATAAGGTTTCCTGTCCAACACTAATAATATAATAACATTGAAACAAATGTATAAGTTGAGAAAGTTGAGCCATTAAAATAACGATAAAAAAGGAACTGTGCGATGGGTCCATAGTAACTTAAATTCAAACAGAAATGTACAGTTTCCTGTTAGGGTAGGGTTAGGGTTAGGGTTAGGGTTAGGGTTACCTTTTTTATATGTTTGTTAAGTAGAAAAAAAATATTTTTGGATCATGTCACAAACATTAAACAGGTGCTCTGCTGCGTCTACATGTTCATGGATCTGCCACAGTGTAACTACGACGGTGTGTTGCTTTAAACGCCACAGCTGCAAGGAATTATGGGACTGCATTCTCTCCTTTCCTTTCATAAAGGAAGGTCCAGTGTATCCTATGCTAAAGGTGATAAGATAGGAAGCACTGAAGCTCCTTTCCTTAACATTTAGAGAATTGGACCAGCTCTTATCATGGCTGCTACTGAGATACTTCCGGGTCATTTGACTCAGTTAGGAACCTTCCTAAGCAAAAAAGACTATTGGACCGCAGCCCAGCTCTGCCTTTTTGAGGTGCTATGTAAGCCATACAAGATTTTATTGGTTGGTCAGCTAGAGCTGTCCTAGGATTTGCCTGAGCAGACTAACAATTAAAATCTAAGTTTGTGAAAATAAAGGATCAAACCAGAGCTGCTAACAAATCCTATTAGGCTTCACATAATTATTTAATATCATACATAAAAAATGGTTTTATTCTATTGATGGAGATCGATCAACAGCAGAAAAAATGCATTCAGCCCACTGTCTATTATGTGGGTTTAATATTAATTATCTTATGTTAGCATTTTCTATCCAGCACTAAACACAATGGATCATAAAGTCTGTTCAGAGGTGGTTCATATGTAAAGATGTGATGGGTGAACAAGCAGAGAGATAAAGGTGTTGAATGGTTTGTGGTCATTTTTGACTCAGTGTGTCTTGAAGACTCTGCATGGTTCAGTGTGCTGACATTGGCCATGTTAGAGAGTCCCTCTGGGATGTTCCTGGCGATCTCTGTTGATTTAGCAGTCTGTCCTGGTCTTCAGTGGAGGCAGGATTCTCATCATGTTCCCTTTGGCTGTGAATACCCTCCAGACCTGCTGCACCTCCCTCTCTCTGTCCTCCTCCACACTGATAGGATGTTGTGCTCTGTGTAGGAGGCTCCTCACTGCTCAACAGAAGTGGATCACAGTTCAGATGAAGATATTGGTCTGAGTGAGTGGGTTTCCTGCACACTGTGGTCTTTATGCTCTGGTCAGTCTTCATACGTGTGTGCTGTGTGGTCGACTTCAGCACACACAGCACACACTGGTCTGGCCAGTTTTTTTTTTTACTGTCTGTGTGTTTTTACTTTTACTGTCCGTCAGAAACTCCTATTCTCAACTCCAAGCTATTACTCGTGATGAACCACTTAGATGTGTCTTGTTTACTTATTTGTTGATATAGATTTTTAATGCAACATGTATAGTTTTTAAGTTGGAAGTGTACACATATACGCTCACTCACACACACACACTGCGCCTTTTACACACACACACACATACAGTCTCTCCACACTGGCTCCAACCGCATGATTTGCGCACTGTTATGTTTTATAGTGGGTGGATTGGTTTACTCCCTCAGCCAGAGCCGCACAGTAATAAAGAGTAATGGACAAGCACACATCAAATGGCCTGGGCATCAAAGTATGAGATCAGCCTTTCTCTTTCACACAGGCTCAGCCAGCACAGATGAGCCAATGGGCAACAGAGTGTCCTCACGCACACACACACACACGCACACAGCCGTGGCAGGCTTCCTGAACAGTGTCAGACAGGTGCCCACAGCCTTGTGAAGAGCTCTCTATTTCTCGGTCTGACTGCACACACGCACACACACACATCCATGCACATTCACAAACACACACCTGTGTTAAGGTTCCCCATCCACCTCTTCTAGTGTGTTTGTACATGAGTCTGCAGGCAGTGTTTGGATTAGATCTAGGCTGCATCTGTGTGTGTGTCTGTCCAACTGTGAACAAAGACTGATTTCACTGTGTGTGTGTGTGTGTGTGTGTGTGTGTGTGTGTGTGTGTGTGTGTGTGTGTTTGGAGGTGGGAGTCAGACATCCATCCACCAATATAAAACATAATGAAAAGTAAATCACAGTGGTTGGAGTCAGTGGGAGAGACTGTATGGTGTGTGTGTGTGTGCGTGCGTGTGTGTGTGAGTGAGCGTACATGTGTACACTTCAACTTAAAAAACTACACACATGTTGCATTAAAAAATCTAATGAATAAATAAGTAAACACAGACACACTGGTGGTTCATCACGTAGAAGAAGTGAGTTACAACAGGAGTTTCTGACGGACAGTAGTAAAACACACGGACAGTGAAACTGGCACCAGACCAATTGTGTGATGTGTGTGCTGATCGTACACAGCACACGTGAAGCAACCAAGAGCATAAAGACCACGGTGTACGGAAGCCCCTCCTCAATTGTCTCTTCATCTGAACTGTGATCCGCCGACTAGTGAGGGCCTCTACAGAGCACAACATCCTATCAATTGTGGAGGAGGACAGAGGAGGTGGCAGGTCTGGAGGTATTCACAGCCAAGGGGCAGTGAAGTCCTGCACTCCTGAGGCCGGACAGACTGCTAAATCAGCAGAGATCATGGGAACTGCATCAGAGACTGTAGCCAGTGTCGCACTGAGCTCATAAAGTCTCCAAGAACACTGTCAAGCCAAACCACAAACCATTCAACACTATCTCTCTGTATTCACCATCACATCTTATATGGCTCCATTGTGACCTAGTGCTGGGCTAAAAATGCTAACATAGATAATTAATATTAAACCCACATAATGTTCAGTAGATGAGCTATTAACGTTGATCTCCATCAGCAGAATAAAGACCGTTAATAATGGGCGTTATGTGTTAATAGGAGATTTCGTTGGCGGCTCTGGTTGATCGCTGTTCACAGGCAGATTTTAATTGTTGATGCTGCGGTGAAATCTGGGCAACTCTGACGACCGCGGCTGTGGCGTAACCTCAGGCGGGCTGGGCTGCAATCAATGGTTCTAACGGAATCAAATGACGGAAGCCTGCGGTGGCAACCATGGTGGTGGTCGGTCTGGAAGGAAAGAACTACGTGTCTGTCGCGCTTTAGCGCCAGGATTGGACAACTCGCTATGAGGAAGGAAAGGTCTGATCGTAATTCCGGCTAATGGCGTTCGCTGCTTGCACCGTCGTGACCTGGCGGCGGATATCCATGTGGGCGCAGCAAACGCCGTTCTGTTGTGACATGATCAAAAAATATTTTTCTATGCTGAGCTTATGCAAAATTCTTCTTCTTCTGCCTAACGGGAGCTGTGCATTTTCTGTTGGATTTAGTACATGGTACATCCCCGCACGGTTCCTTTTTTTATCATTTGGTAGGCTCGGCACCACTCAGCTTATACATTTGTTTCGATGTTATATTATTAGTGTTGGACAGGCCTTGATGGTTGGCAGCCTGCTGGGTTGTCACTGCGCATATCAGTAAATGAAGTTGGTTAGCCTGAGCTCTAGTGCGGTCAAGTGCTGCTGTCTGGTGCTGTCAGTGGCCTCTTTCGCCCGGTCTCATGATTGACCCGTGAAAAGGAGATGACCCCGACTCTTGGACTGCAGCCAGTAGGCAAGAGGAGGAAGAAAGCAAGGCTGTGTCGTGTGTGTGCAGTGGGCAGGCAGATGTGTGAGCCTCGTGTGATGTGATGGTGGCTGGCGGGACTGAATGACACTGTGTTCTGTGTTTTCTCGGCCTGTGGCCTGGAGCACGCGACTGCTTTATGGGCTGCCTGTAGTGGTGTGTTCAGGGCTCTGGCTGTCATCATCGAAAATCTATCTGGACGGAGCCGGACTGGTAATCGGGATTTAAATAATCAGGGTGTTCGTGTCACCAGTGTTGAAATCTGGGCTCAAATCATGTAAGGAAGGAATGAAGTTGGTCTGTGAATAAACAGGTCGCGATCCGAATGGGCGTGGTAACCCTGTGAACTGAGATCGGCACAAATCATGAGAAACGCAGTGGGCTGTTTGTAGTCGATGAGCGACTGCGGGCGGTACTCGGAACGAATCCCCATGGGCGACGTGCTGCTGAACCCCGTCATATTGTGTTAACTGCGCTGCCAGTGCTCGGGGCTGGCCGGCTCACGCCACTGCCCGCCGTCGTTCTGCGTTCTGTCATTTCATAATTTTACAAACAGGAGAACTGTTTGGACGTGCAATACGTGTGGATGCTGATGGGTGGTGCTCGAACCAGGTGCTGTCAATGCGACCATTACGAATCGGTAATTTGCGCAATACTACGTGCGAATGCCTGAAACGGTTTTCAACAATATCGCTTGA
>BRZM01002250.1:41683-67570 GCA_033238685.1 Lates japonicus
CACATTATGCTTCCTTCATTCTCCTCAGCAAAGACAGATGGGTACAGTTTAAGTGCATGTGTGGTAGCAGTGTGTGTGTGTGTGCGCTTGCATAGAATTTGAGCTCAAGTATTGCCAGGTGCACTTAATTTGCCTTTCACGGTCGTGAACGCCTCAAAAACTTATGACCCGATCACCTGAGAGTGATAAATCAGAGCCCTCCCGGGGCCGCATCGCCAGATTTCCACGCGGCCTGAAGCAATCTAGATCCAATAGTGATTTATAAATCGTCTTGGTGTTACGTTTTACACCAGGATGGGAGTTTTCCGACAGAAAGTTTCCGAATTTTTTTGTATTTTGATTGACCCAGTGCAGGAATGATGTTAACGCCGCAGCGCGCCACATGAGTAAAGCAAGCACTATATCACTGACAAATACATAGCATAACAACAACTTTGAGGAGGCAGAAAGCAAAGAGAAGCATAATGGGAATTGGATGCATTTTTCTTTGATGGCAAATATAGAAATAAGACAAAAAAAAAAGTTATAGGGTTTTATAATGTATTCAGTAGTGTGATGGGTTTTTTAGCCAAAGTTAACTATCAAACCTGTCTGTCAAACTGGCTGTGCAAGTTGGAGGGGAGGCAGAGGAGGGCAAAACTTAATAAGCAGGTGTGTTTAATGGAAAAACTCCAGCCAGTCTGGAACTGTTTAATAATATTTTCCCATCTGCTTTTGTGACAGGTAAAAGCAAACCAGCTAAACACTAAATCTAAAAAATGATAACAAGCAAATCTTCATTCTAAAACTCACAGAAGCAAATGTGCTTTCTCACACGAGTGTACATTCTTCTGACAACTGTATCCGTACTGCGAGCAGCGAGTTTCTGGGTCTCCTCCTGACTTGAGGAGGTTAAATAAGAAATGAAATTCAGAGAAAATCAAAGTGAAAGAGCATTTTTCTGGCTCAGGCGAAAGCGGGAGGCAGCGAGAAACAGCCTAGTGGCCTTCGTCTACATGGTTGTCGAACATGGAAAAAGCTGTTTACTGACAAACGAAATCCTTCTTAAAACACACAAACATGTGACTAACTGGCTCGGTCGAAACCAACTGTGGGCACGGACGTCATCGCTGACAGTGTTGATGAGTGTGTGTGTGTGAGACTGTGTGTTCTGGTAGCATGAAGGCAAGGCACATAGCGTAGCATCTAGTGAGGATCTAACTACCCCTGCAGAGAAGAAGAGGCAGCAAATCTTCAGTTTAAGCTAAAAGAGACTTTAGAAGTTGAGACACATACAGGATGCAAATAGAGGAGGTCAGCCTTGTCTTTGATTACAGAAACATTCATTGACACACACAAACACTCACACACACACTCTCAGCTTCTGTCTTGACAGTTGGGATTTTATCAGGAAAGAAGAGTCAAAGTGAGAATAGATGATATGTCGAGTCAAGAGCTGATCGGTTGGATACTGCTAACAGCTCCATTAATGTGTAATCTCCATCAATCTCCTCCAGTGAGACAGGCTGTCGATCACTGTCAGTCAACAGTCACTCAGTGGGGCCAATCAATGATCAGGAGCTACTGTATGAAAGATAAATGCTGTCAGAATGAGCTATGGTTTTCTTAAAAGTTCCTCTATTGACCATTTCACCAAATAACACCTCAAGAAAATTATCTTAAGGAGAACTTGATGACTTCCTATCTTCACCATTTCTATTAGGTTTTGATCACAGTGCCTCACTGGGAGAACAATGACATCATACAACAAGTCCAACAGGTCAAGATACAAACCAAATAAAGGCAAAAGTATACCAAGATTATCCAAACCATGGTTTCCCAACCTAAGGAACGACACCCATATAAGAGGTCCCAGGAAAATCTGAAGGTTCACCAGAAGAGGAGAAAGTATACTGCATATTTAAACTAACAAGGTTTAAAAAAATCCTTCAAATCTGAGATGAAAACCGGCAACTCTTCAGCCTGATTGGTCACAAGTCAACATTGCTGCTCCATTTAGAGGGTCAAAAGCCAAAAGAAGTGTTTGAGAATCACTGATATAAACGACTGAATATAAAAGAGTTAAATCATTATAGCATAATAATCCATCATCCATTTTTCTATGGCCTCATTAGGGTTGTAGGGGGGCTGGGCAATCCCAGCTGACATTGAGCGAAGTGATACACCGGAAAGATCTTGATCTATCGCAGGGGCTGACATACAGAACAACCACTAGCATGCATTCTAGCCTACAGGCAATTTTAGAGTCACCGATTAACACCATGTCTTTGGGCGGTGGGAGGAAACTGGAGAACCTAGATGGAAGTCATACAGACACAGAAGAACATACAAACTCCACGGACTCTCCACCAACCATTCAACCAGTGTGAATTCCTGAGTTGTGACCAAAACATGGCCTCACAGCAGGAGTCACAGTAACCTTTCACTTTTGGCGCGAAATCTAGTCCAGTTCATCCTTCCAGTCCAAGTGAATGTTTGAACTAAATTTGAAGAGATGTCTTCAAGGTGTTGCTGAGTTATCGCATCCACGAGACTGGGACAGACAAATGGACAACCTGAAAGCACTGTAATCATCTAGGGGCTTCCACACTAATACTGTCATTATCAATAGATGCTTAGCAAATTATTTTCTATCAAGCCAGTGAAATGGTTAATCGTTTACAGCCCTGAGAATAACATCATGGATTTAACCTATAATGATGAAAAGAGAAAAAACGAAGTCCTCCTCCTTTTCAGACCAAAGGGCAGAATGAAACTGAGTTATTGATGAGGATGGAGGTGAGGATCCTTAAAATAGAGACAGAGGAGGAAGGATAGCTCAGGCTCTGTTATTCCTCTACCGCCTGCTGCAAACTCTCCCCTCTGTCTGACTGTCGCCTACTTGGTTAGAAAAAACGGTGTTCTGTGGATGACATTGCCACAGGCCGTTAGAGACAGGTCAAGGGTGAGTTGGTGCAACACTGTGAAGAGGTTCGTCTTCCCTCAAACAAAACAAACACATGTTTCTTATCAAAGCAATTTCATCTAGAACCAAGGCTGAAACTCACAGATCACCAACACAAAGTTTAAGTTTTTGTCGAACTTCAGACAGCAGATAACAACTCACAGTTTGAAATATTGCTGGTGAAACCCACTGAACAACGAAAACAAGACTACACAGGTTGGCTTTTAAACGTGTTCAATGCGGTTATCCAGTATTAGCTGTGCTTTGCAGAGCACCCGCAGTTGCCTTTCTTTCACAAGTCAAGAAGTCTTGCAAAGACTTGCTTCACAACCTCTACACTCCGCTGAAGCAAAGCTGGAGCAAAATAGATGCAGTAAAAACAAAATTCAAGACAAAGTAACAGCCGTAAACAAAGTAAAACATAACAGAGCCATACGACAGTTGTAGCTCTGACTCTCAGAGACCTCCAGCACCATGTAAAGACATCTCATTCTGATCTCGTTAGATCTCCTGGGTAGAGTACTGCTTGGATTGTTATGAAATATGCATGCTGCAGCCTGATGACAGCTGTATAACCTCCTCTATAAGCTGCAAGATGAATTATTGACAATCAGACATGCTTGTATTGCAGGCTGCATAGTCCGTGACCCCCCCCATGCATTAGCGTCAAGTTAATCTGCTCCAACATGGACCTTAAAGTCAAACACTGTGAGAATGGATGTATAAATGCCTATAAATATATGGTGCTCTCAAAGTCACTGATGATATAATGACTGCTTGAGATTATATAATAACGTGCTTATATAGTGAAAAAATCTAACACTGAGCTCATTTTACAGTAGATTTTGCAGTGGATGGGATAAATATTCCACAAGAAATTAGATTACTTTATATGGCGCTTTTGATCTGTTTTTCATGAAAGCTGACTTGGCCTCTTACTTCCTGATAGAAATCTTAATTCTCCGATCACAATGATATTTTGGACATCAGAAGACCCTTGTATCTTGGTGTGGAGGATCTTGACTGGTCCTGCACAAAGTGCTGGGAACAATACAGAAACTTTCTTCATGCTCCCATCTTATCTAAGGTTAGGAAATCCTAAATACTCAGTCCAACGATGAACATCAACTTTTTTATATCGCTCGTTTCTCATCTAAATCTCGCTAGGAAAAACCAGCACATTTGTAGGTTGCACCATAACCACGAGGCCCCTCATCCCCGCAGGTCAGCCTCGCGATGCTGGTCATGGCTATCTGTAACTGCAAGATCATGCCCTGGGTGTCCCAACGAACATCTGCCATAAGCCTCTCAATAGAATAGTTCCATCATATTACTTTGTTGGTTGTATAAAATAACAAAAAACATGTATGGATTAAACAAATAGCTAAGTGGTGCAATGGCAAAAGTTAGTTTAATTAATTACTATTTAAGATTTTGTGGGTGCATTAGAAACGTGTAAAACATTTTTCCTATCTTAAGTTAGGATAAAGATATGAGCATATAGGAGCCAGTTAATCTGTAGCCTTTCCCTCTAAATCAGGTGCTTCCTAAATATCATGGTTTCCAAACAGTTTAGATAAGATCTACTGAAGTTAGGAGAAGTCTCTGTAGCCACAGCCTGGCCTTATCGTGGTATGCCTCACTAATACTTGTAGCAAAATCTAGGTCAAACACCTGTGGAAAGACTGAAACCAGAGAGTGGGAGGCTATTCAGGCAGCTGATTAATACCCATGGTTTGGGGATCCAAAGCATAATATATGCAGATGGTTCCAAATTGTCCCTTGCTTTTGGCCACACATTGCCTAGAGTCAAACATACTCTGCATGAGGCAGCCTCAGGCACAACCCTGCTTTACTAAATCACCTTCCACAGAGGCAGATGTGTGTTGACAGACAGTTTGTACAGAAGAGCAGGGGCTGACCTCATGACCATATATACAATATGAGGTGGAGAGAGAGACTTTGCCAAGGGACAGTGCTGGCAAACAACCACTGACCAAAGAGAGAAGAAAGGGCAAATAAGGAAAAGCGAAAGGAAAGGAAGGAAGAAGAATTAAGGAGAGGAAAAGAGTGACTGATAAAAGAAGGAGAGAGAAGGAAGGGGAGGCAGAGACAGGTGTGCATCTATCCAGCACCTAAAAAACAGAGCTGATTTGTGTTTTGCTGCAGCACTAGAGATAGAGACAGACAGAGAGAGAGAGAGAGAGAGAGAGGACAAGATGAAGAACTAAAGGAGGCTGGAGACAGGAGAAAGATGGTGACTGGGAAAAAGAGTCATGTGACTCCAGGCTACTGGAAACTACAGTATACCATAACATGCCTCTGTCTCTCTCTCTTTCTCTCTGTCTGTCTTTCTGAGAGAGCGTTTATGCATAGGGGGAAAAAGATCAACAAAACCAGCAACGTAGCACCATGCTAGTAGCCTAACTTTTACCATTGGCCGTATCTAAAATATCCCCGATACGACTGCTGCCATATTTGTGCTGGTGACGTCATTTGGAACCTGCCCATACACCTGCCTGAGCCATCGCGACTCACATTTTACAGGATCGAACAGCTAATTAAAACTAAACTTATCAGAAAAATGAATACTTCAGCATACACCATCTTTGGGAAAATTTATTTGATGTGTACAACACGAACATGTTAACACGGAGGGAGCGGGGTTTATGACCTATACTGAAGCCACCGGGAGGCGACAGAGATATCATGTCATCCATATTCATGTATAGTCATTGGGTTCTAGCCACTGTGGCACTGTGGAGGATTACGCTTAAGGTGTAATTACTTTTTTAATTAAATACAGTAATAAGTTATGATAATACATAAGATAATGGAGGGAGAACCACACACACACACACACACACACACAGCCTTGCATCCATAATAGAAACACATACAAATACAAATTAACATACAGTTGAGCCAAGAGGAAACGCCCAAGAACTCCCGTTGGGAATGAGGGCAAGGAAAACACACACACACACACACACACACACACAGAGTCGAGCGACAGCAGGTAGTGTGTGCAGTTGGAGGCAGCAGGTGTTTACAGTAACAACACGCTGAGTCAGGACTGAAACTCACCTCCGCGCAGGTAGAAACACACACACAGGAAGAAGCTCGTATGGAGCCTGTTTGTCTCTATACACTGAACTTTGCATTATATGGTTTTGAATTTCACTGTCGTAGTATGTTTTTGATTGTTTTTGTGCTGAGAAAAAAAATAAAAAATCTTTCAAACCCAAAAACTAAAAGTTGCCAAGCTGACAAAAAATGGCTGCTCCTCTTTGAATCCTGGGAGGAGGAGGACAGTTTTACAGTTATGACATTTTTCCCTGGACGGCAGCACTGTGAGAGCTTTTTGGCCTCTTTCTGCCGACTTGATGTTTAGCAGTGTCACTTCTTTTCCTTTCCTAATAAACATTTCCAACTGTAGAAGCTCAACAGAAAGAAAGAAAAAAAAAAAAAACAAGGCAACCACAAATGCCAACACTAACACCATCTCCCATCTGTGCAATAGACAAAGTACACATGGCTAGAAAGGAGCACACTAACTTGTCAAATGTATTAAAATAACACATTTCCTCCTCTGGTTGTCATAAAGTCTGAGAGATTTTTTTTCCTCTACATACCAATTATGAATATATGTGCAAGTTGGATTTTGGAGACGCAGTTTAAAACGATTTACGGCCATCCTGTGCACTCCTGGAAAAACAGAGCTAACTGTGCTGGCTTCAGTTCCAGTGAAACCATTACATGCACGAGAAGGTCTGGGTGGAAAGTTGTCATCACAGTTCACGTTCAGCCACATGAAAAGGAAACGAGGAAATGAATTTGTCTGCGACGTGTGGATTCATTAGTGCAGTCAGTTCATTAAAGAGCAGACTGAGTTAATTTAGTTCATCAGATTGAAACTTGACAACGTCAACACCATTTAGTGTTTAAACTACTGATGATTCTATAAGACTACCACTGCTGTTGCTGTTTCTACTGTGAAAATTAGTACTACTACTGTTGCTTCAACTGCTGCTTCTAAAAGTACTACTGTGCCTGTTACTCATGCAGCTGTTTCAGTTCTCAGTATTACTATGCTCAAATAAATCTACCTGATAATGACAAAATAAAAACTTCATTTCAGAACGGACGTATTCAGAGTTGTGGCTCAGATTCCTCCCATCATCTTTGAGATGTTTCTACACCTTGGCTGGAGTCCACCTGTGGTTAACTGAATTGATTGGACATGGTTTCAAAAGGCACACACCTGTCTGTATAAGGTCTTACAGCTGACAGTCATCAGCATATCAGAGCAGAAACCAAGCCATGAGCCATCAATAGTCTACAGAGGTCAGAGACAGGACTGTGTCGAGGAACAGATCTGGAGAAGATCTGCACTGGAGGTTCCCAAGAGCACAATGACCTCCAAATGTCTTAATGGGGGAAGGTTGGAACAAGCAGGACTCTTTCTAGAGCTGGATGACCAGATCCTGTGTGGAGATGGGAGAAACTTCCAGAAGAACAACACTCCATTGACCTGGGTTTTATGGCAGGGTGGCCAGACAGAAGCCTCTCCACAAAGAAAGACACAGGAAAGCTACAAAAAGCACCTAAAGGACTCTCAGACTGTGAAAAACAGGATTCTCTGGTCTGATGAAACATGTCTGGTTTCCTCCAGCACTTCAGACAGTTGGACGAAATGCTCAAAAACTGTGCAAAATTCAGTGCATGAACTGGAACAGAGTATTTGTGAAGCTCAAATATCATATCATACTGCTACTACTAGGAACCATGTTGCTTTTAGTAATTCATGGTATTGGGGACATTTTTAGTGCCAGTATGACAAATAAATTCTAACTTTCACACGTCATGCCAAAGTTCATTTCAAAGTTTTGCAATATTCTGTGGGGGTATTTGTGAGGTCCAAATGCAGAAAATAATAGACTCTCTGAAGGGAACACCTGCTCTTCACCTCCACTGGTTCTTTATTTCGTTATATCAAGCACAGGTTTGTGCTTTATAGCTTATATATATATATAATCTTTGTTTATCTTGAGCTGCAAATGATACTGCCGCAAAGCATATCATGCATGCACAACTTAACTGTCTTAAGTACAGCATGACTCAGATTGCATCTTATCATGAATATCACACAAGTAACACATGGCTGCACTTATTCCTACTACAAACCCTACTACAAATGATATTACTCTCAGTAACTGGCTACTAGTGGAACAGACCACACATCATGCCAAAGTTCATTTAAAAGTTTTGTAATAGTCAAACACAAAACAGAGAAGCCAAAGAACTGTGAGACATTTCTCCAATTAAGCTAATTAGATCAAGAAAATCAGCTCCTACACACAGACACACACACTCACAGCTGATATGTGGCGTGAAAACACAGCAGAGCGTCGTCCTACTCACCGAGCATGACGCTAACAGGCAGCAGGAATAAAACACCGACACAGCAGCAGTCAAACTCAGCCTCATGCTCCTCTCAGACGAGCCTCCGTCCTCGTCTGTGGTCCTCTCTGCTGCTCGGTGTGTGAAAACACTGGTTGCTTATTCCCCATTGGCAGCACACACACACACTTACACACACATACACACAAACTCTCAATTAAAACACACACACACACACACAGAAAGACAAGCAGCTCGTTGGTTTCAAAGAGGAGCAGGTCGACCTCCTCTGAGCAGACAAAAGGCTGAAGGTGTCTGCTGACAGTTAGCTACTGATGCTGCCTTTTGTTGTTAAAACACACACACACACACACGCACACACACACACACACACACACACCAGCAGCAGCAGGATTGACTGGCTATTACTTCAACATTTACTTTCCGTTGTTAGTCTAGGAAGGAATAAACTATTTTTCTGTTCAGGTGAGTGTGGTGTAAGTGTGTGTGTGAATATATACACAACAACCCTACACCCCTTCTCCCCATACCCCCCTTCTCCTCTCAGTTGGTACGGTCCAACCTGCCTGCCCAAACAGGCTGCCCGGCGACATCAGCAAAACAAACAAATTGGTTTGTTTGTCGGTTGACTTCACAGTGAGGTGAGAGAGAGGACGGACACACACACACACACACACACACACACACACACACACACACACACACACACACACACACACACACACACACACACACACACACACTTCCCTCCAAGGTTTAACCTCACATCCCCAGCCTCCAATCCCTTGGGATGTGCAACTCCCATCTCTAGTGGTTACTATGGTGATAACTGCCAACAAAAGGGGGGGTAATATGGATGAAATTAATATTGTGATAATTATCTGAAAGATGCTCATTAATATTCACTGAAATATTCAGAATTAAACCATAAAGTTCAAATAAAAGACCTCCCACTGTGACTGATCTGTTAGGTTATTCCAAAAGATGATAAAACTGAGACTGATATCTTGATATGAGAACATCACAGAGTTTGCAGCAAAGCCCTGCGACTCATTCACACTTGGAGGCAACATTCGACTCCTATCGGCCTGTGGGCCAGCGGCATCCTGTTTTATACAAATAAGAGGTTTCTGTTCTGAACTCCTGCCATGTTGGAAAAAAAATCAAGTTTTAAGTTCCTTTTCAGTTTCTAAAGAGAAGAGTAATTTGGTGTTGAGCAGTCACCATGGATGAACAGTAAAAGAAAAGAATGCCACCAACAGAAACGTCTTAAAAGAAACGCCACTACATCTGTTTGACAGCTGATCTCTGTGAAGTGCTGAGCAGACACCACAGTGAAGAGCACTGCACATTAAAATATCACCAAGATCAAGGATTCCCACTTTAACTGCTCTTGTAGAGTAATAAAAACAATTTTGTTTTTTCAACAGACTGAAAGACTGATGACGATTTTAACCTGATTACACTGACACTAATATGTGTCTCCTCTTGTTTACAACAGAAGAAGAAGAAGAATAGAAGAAGATCGTAGCCCTCTATGAAGCTGCATCACTGTGTTTGTTTGCGATTCGAAGCAGGGGAAGAAGCAGAGAGCAGCTGGCTAAAACTGGTTTGGAACAGTCACACGTGATTATGTATTTTCACCCACCTAGTTGTTGTGTGTGGACTCACAACACAGTTGCATTTAAACTTGTGCTCAATGAGGTTGCAGTGTTTTCCCAACTGAATCATAATCCATCCTCGATGCATCTTGGGTGCATTTACACCTGTATTTTCATATGGTCAAGCACTACCCAACCGCAAACCACTCACCAAAAATGCATTTTATTTCCAGGTGCAAATGTGGTACAAGATATTTGCACCCAGGGGATCCATGCTGTGCTGCTTGTTGATGATTTCTTATTAAAACTAAATAATGTGACAGGAGCACAAATCCAAACATTTCCCAAATTTAAACCTCTGAAGCTCAGGAGGAAGTGGACCATAATAAAAACGTCATCCCTCAGAAAACAAATCCTCCAGAGTGATTTCATTTCCTGCAGCTGAAGTAAAAACACGCAGAGACTGATACACAGAAGGCTGAGAGAGAGAGAGAGGTTTACAGCAGAGGTTTGTTCATGTCTTTGGTCTCAAGAGGCCGTTTTTCTCACGGCGCCAAGCTTCAACAAACTGACCTACATGTCCCGAGGAAAGTCCCCTGTCTAGTTGGCCATATTGTGATAAGATTGGACCGACTCGCAGTTCAAAGATTTGGGTCATGGGGTCAATTTTTCCAGCAGATCACCCAGGCAGAGTGTCATGTGTCGGTTACAGAGCATTATGACATGGTTCTGATTGAAAATACATTTCTGCAGCTCTTTGATGAGGTTTATCGCAGACTTAGACATGCATTATGGGATGTTTAATGTTCTGCGGATCACATTTATTACATTAATCTGCCATAAAATAATCAGATAATCAGGGAAAGTCAGTATGAATCAGAGAGTTACGCAGCTGTTTGAAGAGAGGCATCAAGAAATGAGGCTGGCCTCATCAGACAAATTACAACTCGATTTCTTTATGTTTACCTGATAATTAACCTCTTCCAGCTGGACTTAAACATGAAAGAAAGATGTAACATTGCACATTTATAGTGTCACAAAACTGCTATACATATCTGTCTTCTTGGTTCCTTTTAACCTTGACAAAGATCTTTCCTCAAACCTTTGTCACCTAAACTTAACAAGATCATGGACGCAGGTAGCAGATCATTAACACACAGTATGAGTCAGTTTGAGAGGCAGTGACAGTCTCTCAACATCATCAACAATGTATTAGTCAGTCTCTCAACACTTTCTGACTTCCCTACCTTAGCTCTCACCTCCAAACCTACTGGTTCCAACATTAACAAAAAACAGGAGGAAATAGTGCATTTGTTGGGAACTATTTTCAGAGGTGGATTAATACACATGTGGTGCTCTAGTGAGTATTTGGGGTAGCTGGTCAGCGCATGTCAGGTTGAGTCAAGATGAAGTACAGTGTGTTGTTTATGATAGATACTGTAATTACATACTGTAAAACCACGACATGTTGAATTTGTTTCTAAAAACCCGCTTCATATATACTGAGTTTAATCCTCTGAGCTATAGGTGTCACAAGCAAACTAGATCCTGTAACCGGTGGAAATTTGCCTACTGACATGATTCTGAAAATAAGCAGGAAAACCTGTGTGTGTGTGTGTGTGTGTGTGTGTGACCAACAGACCAGGATCCTGCAGCCAGTAGAAATTTGCCTACAGAAGAGGTTCCCAAAATAGAACAGGATAACCTTTGATACTCAATACTGCTGAGGTCCCATCATGCCAACACACACACACACACACACACAAAAACAAACACACACATATACAAAGCTTGCACCTGTGCTTCAGGTAGAGCTGGCTGTCAGTCAGATGATATTTACCTTGAGGGCTGAGGCCATGACAGTTAGACACTTGACAGACACGTAAATCACAAAAACAAACTCCCTCTCTTTTTACAACTGTACCCCTGTGATCTTTACTCTCCTGACAGTTTGTCTGCAGTAATATTACCAAAACAATAAAACAAAACACTCACTTGTCTAAACCTGACCTTGACATTTGACCTCATATATTACAAGACAGAGGAACAAAAGCAAAATACTCAACTTTAAAATGAAAAGAGCTAGAGCCTAAACTTCAGGCAACAATTTAAACAGGTGTTAAATCATCATGGGAACCCGTGTTGAGATGGCAAAAAACCTTGAGTTCACCCTCAGTTGAACCCATTACAGAGTCTAAACAGAAACCTCCTCAGTCACACTTGGTCAGCTGTTAATGGGCCGGACAGGTATGTGTTATTGTAGGTCTACTGAAGGAATCAGAGGAAGCTGTTTGGAGGAGCAGAGGAGCGAAGGAACAAAAATTGAGCAGAAGTTAGGATGGATAGGATCGAGTTGGGTTTGAGTCCGTATAAATGACCTTCAAGCTTTACGAACATTTATTGTGTGACTCTCAGTGGTGGAGGAAGTATTCAAATCCTTTACTGAAGTAAAAGTTACACAAACTAATCAATGTCAATGGAGTCTGGTAGTGATGTGTCTGTTAACAGTTTGTAATCTGCCTGTTCCTCCCTGCTGCCCTCTCACCTTTTACTTTAGCCAAAAATAATGACAAATAATCTTCAAATCCATCATCAGCCGGGTCTACAAGGAGGACGAAATCACTTGAAAAGCTCTTTAGGTGAAAAAAAGATCAAAGATATAACCCAATATGAGCTGGCATGTGAGAAAAGTACACAGCCCATCACAGTAAAGATCCAATCGAGATCACTATAGCTCCGACCTCTGCCAGTCGATAACCAACAAAGTGCTGCGTTATCAGGGGAGCCCGGCGCATTTCACATGCCTTCAAACAAAAGCAGCTTTAGAGAAAATGAAAATGGGGGTTTAATGCTCTGTAAGACTATTGGGTTTAACAGAGTGAGTGTGTGTGTGTATGTGTGTGTGTGTGTATAAGCCTTATCAAACCGAGCTAAAAGCTACTTAGAGGGAACCCACAGAAGCGACCACACAGACTCAAAATAGACGAACGATTCCCAAAATGAACCGTGTGTGAGTGAGAGCCCACGCACTCTGGTCTGGGTCATTTAGGCGAATATGATGCTGCCTCAGAGAAGCCAGTGCACTTTTCTGCTGAAAGACCATAAGGTTGGATTTGATTTGCTTTAAATGAAGATAACGTCTGCTGAGAAATCTAACTTTGTTATTTCTGCAACAAAAACGTTAGTGAGTAACACTGGCAGAAGGATAGATCTGGCTGGATCTAAGTGAATCTTGGTCTAGTGATCTCGTTTCGGGATTTCCATCGGTCACCTGTTATCGCGTGACCATAGGTCAAATGATGATAACTAAGCTATCTGTAGGACAACTGAGCAAACTTTAACCACTGACACACTGTAACAGTAGCACAAGTACCACCATGTACACACTACATGACTTTCAAAGTCATTATACTGCTGAACTGTTCACACTACACACCTTGTTTTGTAATCACGAATCTTGACTAATCGGTAGCAGGAGAGTCGCAAATTGCTGTTGATGTTGTACAACTCCTGCCCTAGCCCATTGGCTGTGGTCTGTCGCCAAACTCAATGCCAGTCCGACAGGTCCAGGTTATTTAGCCTACTAGATATCTCCAAGTCTCTCGAATCGCGTCTTTGAGCTGTTCACAGATAACATACGGTTCAATGGCAAAGAAGTAAACTATGCTGATTTAAGATGATAATGGCTAAACATTCAAACAAGCCATGGAGGTGTTAGCTAAACACATTGATTGTCAATCAGCTGATGCTGTTAGCGAAACCTTTTTTCAGATCCCTTTTGGCATTTTCCTGCAAAGATGAATCTGACCCCTGATCAGATGCAGATGACAGCCAGTGAACAAAACGAAGGGAACAACATGACCTTACAAACCTTTCAAAAGCCACCTTTCAAGCCAGTGAGTGGCGAACGAATGATACTCAAAATTGAGGATTTTCAGTGGAGTATTATTTTAAACTGGCAAAACAACAACTTTAAACTGATGTGACAGGAGTGACGTCTTTAGGTGTGACGTCAGTGTTAGAGTTTGGATGAGGTAGAGGTTTTCAGCGCCTGAGTTTGGCCTTGAGGTAAAATACTGAAGAGATTCTGACAGAGGAAGTGAAAAATAAGCCCTCTCCCTAAAATCTTCTATGAGCAAAACACTTAAATTCCTGATTACTTTGGCAGATGTGAAGTTGGCTGACAGACAGATGTTGCACACATGTATATATCTATACTGTAGCATAAATGTCCAGCAGATCCTTTCCAAGAATAATTCAAGACTAATGAACATAAAGAATAAAAGATTTCTAAGCTTTTTGAACCTTTACGATTCCCAGCAGCATCATCGCCACCAACAGGTACCCACACCCCACAGCCTAAAGAAAAGCCTTTCTCCTTAATTCAATTACATCCGCCAGCTGCAATCTGGAGAAAAGGAGGAGGAGGAGGAAGAGGAGGAGGAAGTGGTGACCCGGACTTTGGCTCTCAGTGTAGCTGACTGTGATCTCAGGGGGGAACAGAGCGGCTGAGCAGCTGCGTTAGCCAGGAAATGTACAGCTCAGCACAGAGAGGTGCAATGCAGCAGCTAAACAACAGTCCCTCAATGAGTGTGTAGTACTGATGTTTATGTTTTGTCCTGGAAGTGGCAGAGGCCGACTAGTTGAACTGGAGGCTGTAGGTTAATGGCATCACCTCTGCATCAGGTCAACAGGGCAGGTGTTGGACCAGTTCAAATCCACATTCAGCCAATGTTGACCATTTTCTCAGGTAGTGCTGACTTTCCAATTCTCAATTACTCAAAACAGAAATACACAAAAGTTATTAACTTCAAACTTTCTGCAGAATCACTCAAAGAGTTGAACTGCATGTGCAAGTAAGGAGGGCTGTTTAACTCATCTCATTCTACCTTAAGCCATGAACTTATCAATCACCCCTCGTATCACACCAGAGACCAGGGTCTGGTGTTATGAGGAGCTCATTTTTATTTGACTACCACTGGAAATGTTAAGTTCCAGCAATATGTGTCCTCTGATTTGATTGAGTTATGACTATGAAAGTGGGCAGCTATTTCTGATGCAAAATGTGCCAATCAGGTGCTACAAGTTCAGGAAACCAGGGCGAAAAGTTCAAATATTTAGAACTGGCCAAAAAAGCCAGGGTGAGCAGCTACCGTCCCCCTTAACAGCCCTTTAACAATAAACACAACCTCATTTTCTCCAGTGGAGTAAAAAGGTTTCATGCAAGCTATGGAGCAGGGCGTTACTGTAAAAGAACATGTGTGCCCAGTTAGTTTTCTCTGGATAAATAAAGATTGAGTAAGTGCAGGTTAAACCGATCTAAAGCCGAGTGAGAGAGAGGGTTCTGCTGATGGTTACAAAATGAGCTTGTGAGATTGTTGCCAGTTTTTCTCTCAGTTCTGGATTTTATATAGAAAAAAATCAGTCCACAATCACAGTCGAGTAAAATCTCATAATTACACACACACACATTTACATACAGACGAGTGCATAATCCAGTGGTGGTGTAAAACCATCACACAGCATTAGTTTTTCACACCCAGATCCCAGATATGGTTGGCTTCTCCCCCCACCGCTCATGGGAATAAAGTACCCCGAGCCAGAGATCACTGGGCTGACACTACGCTGCTTGCTGCCAAATGGCATTCTGGGTAGTAACGCGAGCCATGAGGAGGATTCAGTCACTTGTCAGTTGGAGATATCAGAGGAGGCGTTTGTGTTTGTGCCGAGGACTGATGCAGGGTAACAATATGGCAGCGTCCAACCTGCAGGTTTACTGCTGCTGGATGTTATACTCAGTTTAATGCTCAATTTAAAGTGGAAAATACTTAAGGCAATGTTGTGTTTCTGGTGTGATTTCCAAACAATAAAGAAAATGAAAGAGCTGTTGATTTTGCTTTTCCACAAAAACAGTTTCTGAAGAAATTGATCCCTCTACATTTGTTCTCTTTTTGTTCTAGTAAAACCTTCAAAGAGACAGAAAACATCCCAACATAATCTGTAAAAGTGGGTGTAAAATCTTCCAATAAAAATACCAAAACAATACACAGACAATAACCTCACAATCAACACCTCTCTGACAAAAGCAGAACAAAACAATGATGATTTTGAGCTTCGTCCTGGGCTGTTTTTAATGAGCACTTTCACGAATTACACATTATAGCATGTCTGTGCTTCTTAGTTGAAACCAGGCTAAATTTTCATTTAGTTTACATGTAAGAGCATTTCAAACACTATATTACAACTGGCGCTCCATAAAGAAGCATAATTATTTAAATGCTGTTTAAATAATGAGTTTAATGTAACCTGGAGGTCTTAAATATCCACCTCTCAATCAACTTTCAACTATTTTTTGGTTAAATCATGTCTTGCTCCAGTATAGTTCAGTTTTAACAGCGAGGTCTAGACATGTTTTTATTAGCAACTCATCAAATCAGTTCTTTCTCAACCTGAAAAGGTTAAAAGTTACTAAAGAAGGTTTTTACATGGCTACAGTTTTATGCCATTTGCAGCTGTGATGCTACTGAAGCCATTTCATCCAGAGCTTTTGCCACAAATGGTTACTCGCTTGTGTTTCAGGGCTTCTTCTGAACCTGAAGCTGCCAAAAACTCTACTTGCATTTTATTCCAGCTGACACTCGGAGCCTGGGAACGTCAACCAGTGCACCCTTCAACCCTCCAGGACCTAACGACTGGTGATGACTTTCCCTCTGAAATACCCCGGCCCCCTCTCTCTCTCTCTCGTTTCGCCTGGCATGGTGAGAGAGCAGTGGAGGTATTTCCACGTGCTGCCCGAGAGTCAGTTGCAGTGCTGCTTGGCAAGGCACTCCACGTTCCCCTCTTGGTGCTCCACCCAGCAGCTCCTGGAGCAGACCGACCGAGAGGAAATACCAGCGTGTGCTGCTAAAACAATGTGGTTTTAATCTGAGAGGAGAGCGGGCCTTTAAAACTACGACTCAGTTCAGCTCTCTCTCACTGCTTTGTACAAGAAAACACACTCACTCCTGGGGTTTAGTCAGCAAAAGACTGTTCAGAAACCTCTTTTTAAAAAATCTCTTTTCCCTCCTTTCTATCTCCCTGCCTCCTCAGCTCTTTTGATATTCGTCACACAACTGTCACTAATGGACTCCCACGCGGCACGATGTGTGAAATGTGGGAAACACAGAAACTCCCTTAACCTTGATGCCTCGCTACTCACACTGCAGGCCCTCAGCCCAACTCAAACACGGCTGCAAACATTAATATTAGACCACCGGAAAAAGAAGAAAGCCTCATGTCAGGCTCAGAGTGCGCTACATCTACCCGGCTGAGAGGCGATCAAAGTGGACGAATGAAGTGAAGGACAGTGTTGGACGACGTCTTCCTGTGAGTTTTAACTGTGTTTGTGTTGAATAATTGGGCAGCTGAGATGTCACGCAGACCTTCCCGAGATTCAAGAGCCTTCATGAGGAGAAACTGGAATTTCAGTTTAAAAAGCAGAGTTTTATTTTCCACTCTTCACCACAGGATAATGAGTGAGGGCGGTGGCAGAGCTCTCCGTCATTTTACGGCTGAAGGAGAAGCAGTCTGGGTGGAAGACTTCTCCCTTCTTTCTTTCAGAATGTCACCTTCCATAAACAGAAATCACAATGACACTGAGAAAGCAAGTGAAATACGCCTGGACTCCCACACATTTCCCACTCAACCTACAGCATATCCCACTTAATACCAGAGCTATGAAAGAAAAACACCCTCATTTCCTACAGTTCAGAGCAGATTTAAAGCTGTGCGGCAGCAGAAATGTGAAATCCAAGGGCGTTACAGCCTGATGTGACCACAGGAACTGGGTGTGAAATACTGTAGAAGCTCTGGTTTTCTCTAAATGATGTTTGACAGCTGGCCAGCAGGGTGAGCTGATGGTGAATAAGATAAAATAATAAGATCTTGTAACGGGAAGGTCACAGGGTCGATTCTACTGCAGGGAAAGTGGCTGTCAAACTGGTCTTGAGCAAGAAAGCTGCAAGACGTTGAGGCATCCTCAACATCTCAGCTCCTAAAACACAGATCAGACCACACAAATTCCAGCGTCAGGCCTGAATCTGAACATTGGGAACAATGAATGGACCTTGTTGTGCCATATATACAAAGAACACAATGTGGCGTCTGGGACAGGTTCATGACACCCAGACGAAAAAGCCTAATGTCAGAAGTTCTTGCACTTTCCTGCCCACTGTGACAGCTCCCTACGACACACTCCTTTCTGATGGTGTTAGGGTTTATATCGCCACCTCTTGGTTTTTTGCGTGCTCTTGATAGCATGTTTACAATTTATTACACGACGACACGCAAGGACATGAACAATGACTAGTCGGCGTCAAACCTGTGCGGTTGCCAGTTTCAAGACACCGCAAAAATTTATGGCACTATGATTGTCTAATTTGACATGGTAACAATTATCTTGACAAAAAAAATGTTGCTAGTATGGAACCTCTGCACGTTTTTGGTACAGACTAAGACATGTCCTTACTCAGTATCAAAATATGCTAAAACCAGACCTGAATGCATCTTAACTCTCTATTTTATTAGGCAGTTTCTCTCCTAAGATTAAGAGTCTTTGCTCTTATTTATCTGCTGTAACAACCAACTAAAAGGAGACATGATGAGGTTATGAGGAATAAAAAGTCATCACATTGTCTGTGTTAAAGGCTCAATTAATGCTTTGAATGTAAACAACAGGCTCTGCTAGGACTCTTAAAGTGACTGATGAAGAACCAAGCTTATTTTTCTTCATTAATTATTTGGTTTTACTATGTTATGATAGAGATTATTTGTATCTTGTGCTTTAGTGTTGTTGCTATGCTGTAAAAGCGGTCGCTCATCTGGAACAAATTGGGAGAAATACTTCAAATAGTTAAACACAGCTTGAATGTTTCAAGTGTTACAGCATCCAAAGTGGTACAAAATAAAAGCTCCACCATGTCTCCTCTTTTCCCTGTAATTTTACTAAAAACAACAACAGCTCGAGCTGGACGTCATCCTGCAACCCTGAATTCCTGAGACTGGATCCTGGCCACAATGCCAGGAGCCCAGAAGCCTTAGCTATGCCTTAGTTACACCAGCAGGTTTTTTGCACACACACAGACAGACACACATAGACACATATACAGCTGGTGCTTAACCACCTCTGGTGACCCCAATCGTTCCAACTGTACAGATTGAGTTTCCACAGCATCTGTGCCGGGCCACATGTGTGTATCTAACATGGCTAATATGGCTAATCCCCCCACCAGCCCACAGACACACACACATGTGTACACAAACACACACATGCTTATTCAGAGTATGAGTGGTTGTATCTGCAGTGGTGGGTGGATATCAACAAACCAAATCCCTGTTTGACCTGCTAACAGAGCAGCTGGTGGCTGCACACTCTCATCTGACGACATACTCAAACTGTGAGGTATTTTAAACAATGGAGCAACGACAGGGCTTCACTGCAGCTGTAGATTAAACTGGAACTCATCAACAGCCTTTGTGAATATAGTATAATACCCATAATACATACAACCCTCCAGTGCCATCGTACGGTTTCTAAAAGGATAATATCTACTGTGGGAACATGACGATATCCATCTGACAATTATAAACACACTGGTAGAAAAAAAAGCTGAAACTAGATTAAATTTATTAAATAATTGATCGGATTATCAATGTTAAACAATGAAAGGGGTGACATCCAATGCACAATACAATACAGTGCACAGTCCACCTTTCTTAAAACCCGGGTGTATAGTTCCGCATTTTTCTTCACAGGTAGAGAAGCAAAGTTTGAAGGTTTCTCAAGAACTGCTCATCCAAAAAACTTGACACTCTTCACTGCACTTTCTCGTGTCCTCAACAATACACCTGTGAAGTTTGAAGTCAATCGGATCAGCAATTGTTGAAAAAATCAATGGACAGACAGACGGACCGATTCCTCCATTTATAGTTAGGTGCCTCCAAACTAAAGAGATGCTCACAGGACCTTCAGGTGAACACCATTCCTCAGTCTTGATGTAACTCTCTTCACTTTCTTACCGGTAAAGCACACTAAAGTGAACTGAGCTGAACTCTGTAAATGAAGACGATTTGCCTCCCTCTAAACATTTTTGCTTTCCCAGCAGCAGACAGACAGACAGACACCCATGTCTCCACCTCACTGCTCATTTACATTTAGATGAGTCCATTAAGATCCATAAACCACCAACACCGCCGCTACTACCCCCTCCACCTCACAGGATTTCCACAACCTTCTCATTCGTCTCAGCTTTTTTTTTTTTTTAAAGGCGAAAAATAATAAAAGTCCAGCTGGATGATTTGGGGATTTGACGCGGTAAAAGGGAAATGAACAGCGAAAAGAAGAGGCAAAGACAGAAAAACTAAAAAATGTCTCCTCCTCTTTCAGCATGCCTCTTCCTCCACCTCCTTGTCCTCCTCTCCTATTAGCAGTTGTTCTCTCAAAAAGCAGCAGCTGGAATCCCACCTCCAACAACACCCTATTTTCAGGTGTGTGTGTTTAGGTGATTAAGGCTGAACAAAACTAATGATTTTCTAATGAAGATGGACACAGAACAAAGAGAAATGGAGGTAAAGCTGTGAAAAGAAATATACTTTTCATAAGTGTCAGCATCCTGAAATTATTTGGTTTGTGCAGGAAGAAATAACCTTTTCTCAAAGCAAAATAAATAAAAATTTAGCTTAGGATTTAGTAAAAGGCTTGTTTTTGCAGCATAGGTTTCACATATCAAGAATACATCATGTACTATAATAATGCTACTGTATGCATCCAGCCCTATTCCACTGAGGTTTTGAGGATGTGTCCTACACTCTCCCCGCCTATTGTTTTCACATTACTGCATATAAAACGCCCTTGTCTTGCACTTTTTATCCACCACTGCATTTCAGAAAAAAAAACTGTGTGTGTTTAAAATACAAGTATATGAGAGTACACTGTCCACCTGAACTGTTCCTGCTCTGAAGGAACAGGCTGATCTATTAAAACCGAGACACTAATCACATCACTGATGCCCCAACAACAATATGGTTTATTTGATTGCATATCCTAGGAGAATCACTGCCGTGTATGTTCAATAGCTTTAAAAATACAGAAGATATATTCAGTTTAACTGTCACTGTATCACACCAGGAACTTGAACGACCTGTTCAACATTTTTAAAGCACCATCATTCATTTTAATCTTCTTGAAACATAAGTATTGATGTTAAGTGTACCCTGTATCGATAAATGCCAGCATCAGTTACCAAACCACTTGACTTTCTGTGGGAACACTAACGCGCAGGGATTGATTAGGACTGTATATACAAAACAAATCCATTATGGAGGCTGGAAATCAGTTCCCTGAAGGACCAGGTAAAGCAGGGTGGTTTACCTAAACTTGTATTTCATGTGACTCTGAAAGATGGGGAAAAAAAATCTAATATTACACATTTATATCCAGACTGAATGAGTTAACACTACTTAACAAAACATTTAATCATGTGTTGGTTTCTATCAATAAAAAGACGGGCGACAGAGTGAAGCCAAAACAGCTTGGTTTCCCCCTAGTGGCTGGCTGTGGTACAGGCCATAAACCCTGCCCCCTCCATGTGGATCCAAAGATGGTTTCTGTCAATTTAGGTAGTTCTTATCACACTGATATGTGTTTATTTATCAGAAAAGTTAGGTTTTAATTAGTCATTTGATGCTAGTGCAAAGATGGCAGCATTCGTATTTGGGATATTTTGGCTTCATTTTTGTACAGTGGGAGGAAGTGGAGAGGCATCATCCATCTTTATATTCTGTCATTGCTCACTCCGGATAATTAAAAACCCATAATTTAATCCACAAAAAAGGAAACAAACTCGCAAAACCACGTCTTACATGCCTGTAACAACCAATTCTTAGCCCAAATGTCTCTTTATATCAACAGAAACTGAGAGCAAAGGGGAATCCTGCTCAGCATTTGGCAGAAATCAACAAGGGGAAGAGAAAAAAGTGCTGTAAAGTTGAGTTATAAGGACTGGCTTCCTCACAGACAGGAAACAAGTGCTAGTTTGATGGAGGAGGGAAGGTGTTAAAACCTGAAGGAGACCCCTGATGTAAAAGGCCAAGAGCCTCGGGTAGAAATTAAAGTCTGAAAGGAGAGAGTGGGAGGCTGGGAGATTTACTGTCGGCTGTACTTCATATAAAGGCCAAAACTGACCCAGTGCATCGATCTAACCCATTGAGAGGAAGGTTTATTGGTACTTTTCTTTACCAACCATAGAGTTTTGTTTGATTTGGAAGAATCCTACTTTTACAAACTGAATTGTGCCAAGAAATTCAGTTAAAACACAAAATCTCATTCCTAAGCAACTCAGCAGGCATCACGTCACACTGTGTAAACTTAACAAGACCATTTCAGTTTGTCTCGGATGCAAGTGCTGCAGATTTCTGACCAATGAAGGACATGGACGTTTGATAAAAGTATGGGCTTTCCTGGGAATACTGCCAACTGGACTGCAACCAAACCAAAGCAAAAACTCAAACACAGAAACTTCAACTGTCTGGTCTATTGCTTTTTCTTTTGTTCTGACTTAAATATTTTCCTCCCTACATACTGCCATTAAACTGATGCTACTGTGCCAAAGAAGGTCGAAGGTTTGGCAGAACAACTTTGTGCCAGAAATGTGACAGAAACCAATAAACAGGTGAGCCAGTCACCATAAATTCATGCCAAACATAGAATTATGTTTTTATATTCTTGTGGCGATGCCAAAGATTTGAAATATGTCTGACTGAAATTTTAACAAATCATCTATAAAAGTGCAACTATAAAGAAAAATAACAAATTCTCGGGTTTGAATATTCGATTCACGTCAAAGCTTCCAAACATGTATTCATGATCATTATTTAAATAAAAGTACCAATGCATAAATGCAAAAATGCTCCATTACAACTACAAGTCCTTCATTCAAAAGCCAAAGTACATTACCAGCTTTGTTTTCTGTACATGAAAAACACCAGGTTCAGTTACCACTCGTGGCTGCAGAGGGCGCTGTTGCTAAGCTAAAGTTACATTGTGCTGCTTTAAAAGTAAAGGGACCCACATTTAAGACTGAAACATCATATCACATGTGACAGACAGCGATCAACAGGTGGTCGTCTACGTGGCAACAGCAAGAATTTAGAGAAATATTCATCATAAAATCACCAGTAACAAGTCATTTCAATGCCTCGTTTTTGATGCATGGGGGAAGAGGAGGAAGATGAGGGGAACAAAGAGGGAGGAGGAGGAGGAGGAGAGGGGAGGAAGAGTGGCTCAGATTTCATTACATTCTCTACATGAGTAAAATGCCTGGGAGGCTCCTGCCTGCTTCCCTCCCTACTCCCTGCTGAGTGTGTGTCTGTGTGTGTGTTGTGCGCTTGTGTACACTCAGTCTTTTTTACTCTCTCTCTCCCTCTCTCCCTCTTTCTATCTGTCAAGATTTCGGGTTTCTAAAATGGATTTATCCCACAGGGTCGCTCGGGGCTGCTCCCATGAGCCACTGCTGCTGCTGCTGCTGCTGCACCGAGAGATGGAGGGAAGTAGAAAAAGAGAGTGAGAGAGAGGGAAAGAGGGCGAGCAATACAGATATTTTGGGAGATATTTACAGTCATTTATTTCTGGGGTTTTTTCATGATAATATTCAGGATTTTCTGGCTGCTCGGCTCATGTAACATTCATGCCAATAAACACTAATGAAGTGAATTCAATTGAGAGGGGAGGCGGCGAGTGATGCAGCGAACAGATAGTGACGCACACACACACAAATACACACAGGAGGACTCACACACCGTGACTCCCCACCTTAACAACTTGCCTCACAGCAGCTGGTCCATTTCATGCTCAGACACAAAAAAAAATCAGACCGATCGATCGAGGCAAGAGGAAGAGAGAGAGGGAGGGAGGGAGGCAGCAGCGATGATTTGTGATGCCTTCACCACAGCAACATGTTCCAGCCTCGTCCACCAAAACCCAGACGCATGCTGATGAGCCGCTGCTGCAAACTGCTTCCATCTGGGAAGCAGAAAACCCGGCTGCACGACGATCGCTGATGCATCAACAGGTGGTGCTTTGACTCTCCTCCTCTTCCTCCATCACCTTTACACACACCTGACACACTCTGAGAAAGTCTCCCGCTGCACTGCGTCACATTTCTGCCGCCTGAGTTTGAGTGTTTGTTTTTCAGGTGACGTGAAATGACTGGAGATTGATTTAGAAGCCTAAAAATAAGAGCTTCTATGGCTGATAAGCATCTTGGTCACCAGTTCTTTAAAAAAACAAATCTAAGGGATCTATTGTTTATGTAAATATGTCAATATCAGCATGGGCTGCAAAAATCCAGCATAAGTAGAGCTGTAATATTCACAAGACACAATGCTGCTGAGCCCCATTTATCTCCATAATATTGTGAAGCTTGTAGCAGCAAAATCTAGACAAATAAAACCAAAAGTATCTGCATAATAAGACAGCATTATTTTTGTCTTTTCATTTTGTTGTTACACTTTTGAAGGCGGTGCAGAGCTGGGTGAGTTTCTCCACATGAGAAGCAGCAGTTGCTTCTTATCAAATGCAGCAGAACCAGTTCAAAGTGTCTGGTGTTGTCTAAAAGAGAAGAAGAAGTCATGACTGAGTTTTATTTGTCCCGAGCTTTCCAGTCCGTTACCACCTGCAGTTATTCAACTCCCACACACATTTCCAGTTCCTGGCATTAATCTGAGAGTCAGCTGAAGCACACATTGTCTGAATAACAAATAAAATCGAATGTGGGTTACCCGTTAGATGAGAAGAATGACCAGTTATAAAAACTCCTGTCGTAACGGGACGCTGGGTTTTATTGACTCAGCCTGCAGGGACAGGCAGGCATGACGGGACGCAGTCCAGACTTACCTGGAAAAACCAGCCGTCACGGCGGAGTGAACGCTGCCACTACGACTAAATGACCTGCTGACAGAGGTGCAGTGAACTCAGTCACCTGATACTAAAATTACTACTGCTACTACTACATATAATACCAGCACTACCTCTTCTCCTACTACTTCTACCAAAAGAATTACCACGACTACTACTACTCACTACAGCTTCACGAAAAATAAAATGTATGGATTAATTCATTGATTAACTTGTCTAAACTGGTTCTTAAGTGACAATATCCCCCAAAAATGGCTGACAACTGAAGCTCATGACACTTTAAAAAAAGCAAAAGATGACCAAAAAATTCAAATGTTTGACTTTACTGTGACATGGAACAACAGCTGCAAATCCTGACTGCAAATGTCTTGATTAAAGTTGTATTTCTAATCAATAGATGGTAGTAATTGATGGTCAGAGCATGATAAATGACTATTAAATATATCATTTCAGTGTTCAAAAGCTCCACAAACTGTTTTGCAGAAGGAAAATGCAAAAAACAAGAAATAAGAGAGAGAGTGAGATGGGACAATAATAAAAATAAAAATAAACAAGACTGAAACTCTGAGGCTGCTACTACCTTCACCAGTGCCACAGCTACTACAATTACTACAACTACCACTCCCTCTACCGAACACACACACAAACAAATGGATAAAGAGGAAAGGTTCATTGTCAGTGATATAATAAGGATGTAACTGGAGTAGCAAGAGACTGAACTTCAACCCAGTTCCTCACTACAGTGCACGGTTCACTGCTCAGCACTGAGATGACTTCACAAAAACAAGACACCGCTCGTATAAACCTGAACAAATCTTCAAATATGAGTTCTTGTTTTCGCCACTGACAGGCTCAGATTGTTATTCTAAGTGTCTGACAACATTATGGATAGGATTCCTACAGAGACAGAGCTTTTTATTAAAGAGTAAGATCATTTTTGTTCAACTAGAGAAATCACTATATATCAC
>BRZM01002251.1:0-36605 GCA_033238685.1 Lates japonicus
TGGAGGAAGAAATTTTGGGGGGAAAATATGAAAAGATAAACGTCTCATCCCTTCTACAAATCCGACGTTGACTCAAATCCCAGCGTAATCCTTAGGGGAACCCAGTTTGGTTTGAAGTCTTGTTAGTGTAGCTAGGGTCCGGCTGGCAAAGACTGTGTGGTTGCAGACCATTTCTGGAAACTAAACCTGAGTCCAAATGGCCTCCACACACGCAGTGATCAGGTCTGTAATTTTCCCCTCAGTTGGTGAAGTTTAGGATTTAGAGGTAAGCTGATGCGAAGACACTGATCAAGCTGGTTTTATCAAGCATCTCTAAATTGGAGCTCTTATTCAGGATTATACCAAGGAGCCCATGGTTTAGGGAATCTGCCCAATAATCCCAGTTCTCCATTTCCACTTGAAACAGATTGTGATTCCACTGGTTTAATTGTTCACTCAAATGGATACTTGTTTTTGATACAGTGTTTGTTTGTATTAGCCACATCTGGATAACATATTGGATTTAAATGAGGAGTACATTTGTTATGATTCATGATGCTATTCAACACTACAGACTCTTAGACAGGCCAGTGTTTATTATTTGAATCCAAGATCCAAAGATTTTCACCTAATATGTCATCCATAAATGCAGAGAAATGTGTATAGATTTTTACAAAAGGCATATACTGTACAATTTTCCATTTGATGTAATACCACTTAATGCTGGGTATTGAACCTCACTGCTTTTTTGGCACTGAACGACATGTGCCCACCCCACCAAATATCAAAAACTGTCTAGTCCTGCAAGTTGCTTTGAGTGTCTGTCAAACTAATCTTACTCAGTCTTATATCAGATAGTCCCTGTCCCTGTGTGTCTGCTTGTGTTTAGACAGTGTGGGTATGGGAATGTGTTTTGTTTTTTTTTTCTTCCAAATTTAAAGCCGCATGAACTGATTTTTCTTTTGTCCTTTTTTGCCATTTAGTGCTGGACAGGTAATGTACAGTGGGTTTTCTTAAGCTTTTTTCTCTGTTCACAAGGTGAATAGGAGCGGTGAAACTGAATTAAAACAGTAAAGTTGCTAAAAATGCTCTGTAGAGCTGAGGGGAGATGCATGATTGATAAGTGATAATTCCCTGTGGATTCATCACTACAAATGACACCTTTAACTTTACACATGATGATTTGGATCCACTGTTTATATAAAAAATTTGATTAGTGCAGCTTTAAAGCTACATGAAAGGATAGCTGAAGGAAACTTAGTATTCACATGGTAAATGAGTAGTAGGCTGATGTTTGACCTAGCAGGTGATAGCTACAGAATTGCCTCATATTTAACCCATTACATGCTCCATGACGCAGTAACCTCTACGTTGTACGTGAGAGAATCGAGGTTTAGGTTTATGGTCAAGGTCATGTTGAAGAATCCCTCAGCATGAGGTCAATCAAGCAGTTCAGCTGAGGCTGCCTTTGCCTCAGGGCAGCCACCGTACGGGATGTTGGACGGCACACTGGAGACAGCCAGGATGTACTAGTTAACTGTACAAGCTCACACACACACACACACACACACACCTGCAAACAGCCACAAAAGCAGACACGTCCATACACACTCCCACACACTCTTCAGAGTCCCCTCGGTGCTAAAGGCGCACACCTACAGAATGCATAAAATCATAAAATACTCTCCTTCCTGCATCATGAAAAACACTCACCCACACAATCTCCCTCTCACAAACACATACACACACACACACCCCACACACACACAAAAGCTTGCAAATACACAAAGGCCTCTATCTCTCTGCTCCTTCCCCCCCTTGGCTCATGCACAACATTTATGCACTTTGAGGGTAAATAAAATTCTAAAACACTGCACCAAATGAATAGCTGCTCTTCAGTATTCATGTTAAACTGTCAGGACCAGCCGGAGAGCTGGTACTCATTACTGAACAGGTGTTTCTCCATCAGCAGTACATTTAGATCCTGCCTGTCCTTCCTGCCTGACACCACTCTGCCAAACACCTCAAGTGCGGAGCTCGCTTTAACTGCACCAGGTTTTCAATCTTGCTCCCCGACTACTTCTTCGCCCTCCTCATCCCTGCGTGCTCCCACTCCTCCTCTCCCCGGTCGTCCTCTCCTGTCTCTTCTTCTTCTCCCATCTCAAGTGGAGATGTCTCACCGCACCGCTGATTCGTTGACTGGTCCTCCAAGACGCCCCAGGCCTCCCAAATCAGCTTCAATGAGGAGCCCTGCAGAGGCTGTCGCTGCCGGAGAAATTGCGCTGTAATTGAGCTGCGTGATAATAATACGTTCTTCTCTCTGATTTCTTACCAGCGGTGAATCATCAACACCATCATCATCGTGCCATCACATCAGCAACGCTCCGCAGACGCTTCCACGCTGCTGCCACTGGAGTTGACCTGCTCTTTTGCTTGGCTCTCTCTCTCTTTCTCTCTCTCTCGTCAATTGCTGTCGTTCCACTTATTTTATTCTCATTTCCTCTCTCTTTCACTTTTGTCTCTCTCCGTCCTCACCACTACTTGCTCCTCTCATCTGACTCCAACCATCCTTCCAGTTTCTGTTCCATTTCATTGGATGCCATGCCTCAGAGGTATATAGAAATTACAATGAATGAAAAAAGAGCGTGTGTGCGTGTGTGTGTGTGAAGGGGGGCAGTGGAAGAGAAGATACTAGAGGGGATTGTGTGAGCATAATGTCAAATGCCTTTTTGCCATGTACTCAAGGCATTCATGCTCCTGTGGTGGGAAAACAAGGGGAGTTTGATCATTTTTGTGCAACTGTTTGAGTTTCCTTTTTTGGGAAAACTATTTGAATTTCAAAAATTTTGAACATTTAACCCACGAGCCCTCTCCCTTTCGTACACACTCATGATTGTGCATTCCCATGTACATACAAAACTTTCAAGGGGCATAAAGGTTTCCCCTTGATGACAATTACAAGCAGCTTGTTAAAGGTGAGAGAGTGTGTGTGTGGGCGTGTGTGTGTGTGTGTGTTTGTGCATGTAGGAGACAAGAAAGAGTGAAACTGTGGCTGAGCAATATTGGAAAGTTGGTTAAATTATGAGAAGAATTTTAGAAAAGACTGTGGAATAAAGGGGGAAAAACCCAGACAGAGGGTTAATCAACTCAGAGACACACACACACACACACACAGTCAGATGTAAAGAGAAAAAAGAGGTTAAAGGAAAGCAAGACGGGCTGCCAAGATGGGTTTTAGACATCTGTGTGTGCGTGTTAGCGAGCTACTAGCAAGAAGGGAGTTTACACATGGCTTTCAGTGCAATCCTCATGAGAACTGCCTTTCCATAGAAGAGAACCATTAGGAAAATCATTGACTGCTTATTGGTGTCAGCACTCTATTTGTGTTTGTGTGTGTATTTGTGCGAGTGTGTGTGTGAGCTTAAACAAAGAACAATACTACTCTTTTTTTCTCTCCGTCTCTCTCTCTCCCTTCCAAATGGCTAGTCTAGCTTTTTTTGGGGAGGTAATAGCTATTTTTTCTTGACTTCTTTGTGCTCAACTTTCCCCCCTCAACTGCTGCGACTAAAATCCATTTTACTCTGTCAAATAGCCCTACAACAATCTTTTTATGTAACTCTCAGTTTATCCGCTGGGTAGATGAATATGTCTTTTTTCATGGAGAGCCAAGTAAGTCTCACAGCACTCCTCTCCAGTACATACTTAAAGGTTTTGTGAAGTTATCTCTGGACAAGGCTTGGATGCCGAAATTTGAGTACCACATACCATACCTGCACACGCAAACTAGTAGCAAGTAGCTGATGTAAAAACTCTATGTATGTACTTCCATGCGTGACCAAGTTGGTCTGTTTATTAATATTAACCTCTCGCATATATGTATGCATTCCAGAGACGTGTAGAGTATGCAGACATAATTGTCTTAACTGCTGAGAAAGAGATTTGGTCAAGGCAATTATAATTCAGCCAGGGCACGTCTGCTTGCTTAGCACTCAGTCTATTTGCCTAAGAGACACAAATGACTGCAATTTAACTGCAATAGAGGAGGACTGTAATGAGTTGGTAACTGTTTGCCTGATGTGAGCGTGTTGCTCTAAGGTGGGAAGAATAATCAAAGGAATAGGACTATATTTTCACTGGCATTATGTCCAGTGGCAGCAATGGAGATTAATGAGGAGAAGGTTTATTAGTTTCTCAGAATTATTCTGCTACCTTTTTTTTCCCTACTTATTATTTTTCTTTCTTTTTTTTCCTTAATAGACTCCGAATATAGCTTATGAAATTATTCTGTATGATACCCGATGGGGAGGTTGGTGGTTATGATGGTGCCTGGTACCATTAGCAGTGAATGTTAACCTCCATATATAGAAGCAGAGACAGTTGGTGTGTTTATTTGCAATTTAGTACCCTGGTTAAAAGAATAGTCTTACATTTTGATCATATTAATATTGCTCAATACACGATTCTGTCATTATCCAGGTTTCTGATCGTCTTTGAGTCTCTCTTTTGTCTGTACTGTCTGAGCTACTCCAGCAGTGGAGGATAAACCCTCTTTGGTTCTGGCTGCCTGGACATTTCAGCTTTTGCCACTCTGCTGGATTTGGCTTCTCTATCTTATCACTGGCAATTTGAGATGAGAGCTACAAGTGATAAAACTTATCCCCCTATTACCAGTGTCAGACTTTCACTTCAGCATACATCATCATTACATCGTTTATCATCACAGTTTTTGTTGTACCAACTATGTGACTCGAATCGAGCATGCTCCTGGACACATAACAGCCAATTATTCGAGACCTGTCAAAAGTGTTTCATTCACACAGCATCTCAGTGTCTGTAGGAGCAGCATATTGGGGTCTAAAACCAGCATGTGTACATACTAAGCCTATCGAGGGTGTATCGAAGAGCTTTTGGAAACCCCCTTCACCCATGTCTTTTCAACATCAAACTGGAGGGAGGTTGGGTTTGACCATTTCTGTAACTTTCTGAAACCAACAATCTGACATTCGCACCCGCTTCATGCCACAATTGGTCAGCTGTGCGAGGATGAGAAACTCTTTTTCATTCCTTACCTAACTAGTTCCATTCAACTCAACTACGAGCACCTAGCATAACCTGGCCCATAGGTGCATATTCTAAAGCTTTCGACCATATCATATGGTCCTCATCAGCAGATGTTGTAAACCGTAGCTATTCAAACCTTTGATTATACTGAGCAGCTTCTGTTAATGAGGATTGTGTGATATGGTCAAAAGCTATAGAATATGCACCTATGGGCCAGGTTATGCTAGGTGCTCGTAGTTGAGTTGAATGGAACTAGTTAGGTAAGGAATGAAAAAGAGTTTCTCATCCTCGCACAGCTGACCAATTGTGGCATGAAGCGGGTGCGAATGTCAGATTGTTGGTTTCAGAAAGTTACAGAAATGGTCAAACCCAACCTCCCTCCAGTTTGATGTTGAAAAGACATGGGTGAAGGGGGTTTCCAAAAGCTCTTCGATACACCCTCGATAGGCTTAGTATGTACACATGCTGGTTTTAGACCCCAATATGCTGCTCCTACAGACACTGAGATGCTGTGTGAATGAAACACTTTTGACAGGTCTCGAATAATTGGCTGTTATGTGTCCAGGAGCATGCTCGATTCGAGTCACATAGTTGGTACAACAAAAACTGTGATGATAAACGATGTAATGATGATGTATGCTGAAGTGAAAGTCTGACACTGGTAATAGGGGGATAAGTTTTATCACTTGTAGCTCTCATCTCAAATTGCCAGTGATAAGATAGAGAAGCCAAATCCAGCAGAGTGGCAAAAGCTGAAATGTCCAGGCAGCCAGAACCAAAGAGGGTTTATCCTCCACTGCTGGAGTAGCTCAGACAGTACAGACAAAAGAGAGACTCAAAGACGATCAGAAACCTGGATAATGACAGAATCGTGTATTGAGCAATATTAATATGATCAAAATGTAAGACTATTCTTTTAACCAGGGTACTAAATTGCAAATAAACACACCAACTGTCTCTGCTTCTATATATGGAGGTTAACATTCACTGCTAATGGTACCAGGCACCATCATAACCACCAACCTCCCCATCGGGTATCATACAGAATAATTTCATAAGCTATATTCGGAGTCTATTAAGGAAAAAAAAGAAAGAAAAATAATAAGTAGGGAAAAAAAAGGTAGCAGAATAATTCTGAGAAACTAATAAACCTTCTCCTCATTAATCTCCATTGCTGCCACTGGACATAATGCCAGTGAAAATATAGTCCTATTCCTTTGATTATTCTTCCCACCTTAGAGCAACACGCTCACATCAGGCAAACAGTTACCAACTCATTACAGTCCTCCTCTATTGCAGTTAAATTGCAGTCATTTGTGTCTCTTAGGCAAATAGACTGAGTGCTAAGCAAGCAGACGTGCCCTGGCTGAATTATAATTGCCTTGACCAAATCTCTTTCTCAGCAGTTAAGACAATTATGTCTGCATACTCTACACGTCTCTGGAATGCATACATATATGCGAGAGGTTAATATTAATAAACAGACCAACTTGGTCACGCATGGAAGTACATACATAGAGTTTTTACATCAGCTACTTGCTACTAGTTTGCGTGTGCAGGTATGGTATGTGGTACTCAAATTTCGGCATCCAAGCCTTGTCCAGAGATAACTTCACAAAACCTTTAAGTATGTACTGGAGAGGAGTGCTGTGAGACTTACTTGGCTCTCCATGAAAAAAGACATATTCATCTACCCAGCGGATAAACTGAGAGTTACATAAAAAGATTGTTGTAGGGCTATTTGACAGAGTAAAATGGATTTTAGTCGCAGCAGTTGAGGGGGGAAAGTTGAGCACAAAGAGAGAAGTCAAGAAAAAAATAAGCTCTGACCCCCACCTCCCCCCGACATCAATGTAGTTTAGAAAAGATTGTGAGCGTCAATGTAGAGGGCCTTAATCCAAAAGGAGTATGTGTGTGTTTCTGAAGGGATATTAGCTAGTGATTTGGTGAACATGATGCATGACACATTTTAGCTATATTACAGGGCTGCGCCCTCCAGTCTAGTCTCACACTCCCCCCACACACATACACAAGCAGTCTTTACATTCACAGTGTGACTAAACCCAGTGAACCTCAATGTCCCTCCCCAGTAAAAGTACTCCTCCTCCTTGCATCACACACACTCACACACACACACAGAGAAGGCTCTGTGTGGCTCTTTAACAGTTTCCTCTCAGACAGAGGCAGTTCAGCCCCAGCCTGGTTTTCGGTTTGACACACAGTGCACCACTGTAGCCGGCTAGCCGTGCCTTCATCTTCCGGGGCCTTTATACCAATAATCAGCTAGCCTCCACCACTTGCCAAGGCTAACCACATAATTACTGCGCTCATCTGGCTGAAACTGCTTCTCAATGCAGTGCCGAAGCTTGATCCTGCAGTTGCAGAGAGCAGCTTTAGCCGAACCCTCGAGCGCATGAGACTACAAGGCTAGAGATCCAGCCCTCCTAACCCTCGCTGCAGTGTGGTGAAGATAGAGCCGACATTCTCAGCTTATCTTTCTCAGAAGGTCATGGATTAGCAATCCTTGGGCCTTGTAGCAATGTAGCCTTTGCTCTGACTCATTCTTATGGATCAGCATCAAGCACAGTCAACAAACCAGTATCGCGGTATGAGCTGCTCAGAGTTGTGGTAGGAAAGTCTGATTGGTGGTGGTCGGACTGTGGTGCAACAGGATCTTACAGGCATTCCTCTGGAGGACTGGAGAGTCACTCTGTCTCTAAAGCAGAGCAGAGGAAGAGACCAGACAGACTGAGGAAGCTAATGAATATGTTTTGGGGTTTGTGGGAATGACAGGTGTGTATGTATTTGCATGTGCGGCAGAGCGTCTGTGCCTTCCCATGCCTAAATTGTGTACATAGTACGTATGTGAGAGTGAATGACATGAATTTCCCCTGACTACATCCCGTCCCCATAACAGGAAAAGAAGAAGTAGACAAAACCAGGCCAGGAAATACTTAAATTGACCGTCTCTCTGTGCACTCATTCATGAAACATGGGGACTTCCTCAGCCTTATGTTTTTTCCTGATTCGTACATCAGAGAGTAACAGCACGACTGTCGAGAGTGTCGGATCTAAAATAAGTGGATTAGTGTGTCAGCTAAATAAAATGTTGTCATTGTAGTTTCAGTCAGCTTTTTCTTCTCCAGCTTTTTGCTGGTTTCAGTGTCTTAACATCAGAAAGATCTCAGAATGTTAAAAATGCTATAACTGATACAGTGATGTTGAATAAACCTGCATGTGTCATCAGACTAAAAGGATCAGCACAAGTTCTGACCTGTTTTTGCCACCAGTTTTCCAGTTTGGGGCCATGGACCTGATACTGTTTGGAGATGAGTTAACATGTGTCTAGAGCTTTCTATACAACAGTAGAATTAGTATAAGGTTATAGAATTATTATATGATAATTAATAGAGTTGACACTGGCTGTGATATCCAGCCCTATCAACCGATACATTTTATTGTTTCCAATCTTGGAGATTGTTTCCTTTAACAATTGTAATTTTCTTCATTTATCTTTTTCTGTTTCATAGGTAGAGAAAATTAGGATCATCCTGTGAAGTCACACCACTCATCTAGGGCTGCAACTAACAATTACTTTCATCATTGATACTGGGTGGAAATAAGAATGGGATGGACAGCTGTAGTCTGGTGTAATTCTGTGGTGAAGCTAAGCAAACTTGTCAATTGTGTCAAAAACCAGTGTGAAAGTGGCAGTGTTTCGCTATGATGGTAACACTCCTCACCTCCTTTCCTTTCGTCCTCTAATTAGTTTAACTGGCATCACTGACATCTATGCCATGCATGTAAACCACGCTGAGCTTAAAGGAGCTGTGCATGCAAAGGCAGACCAATCAAATGCCTTACATCTCTCATGTCTGTTTAAGTTGCACTTGAGCACATAACAGAGACCACTGCTGATACTTATATGACAGTAGACATGTCTTAAACTAGAGCCAGTGGTGCCACCCACACGGCCAAACACTACTGTTGACAGTCGGCCAAAGACCCATTTCTTGACGGGCCGGCAGTCGGCTTGGAGCATCAGGGGCTTACACCTACTGACTGATTGTAAAAGAGAATTGCAACCAGAAAGGTACCACCTCGGTTGTGTGTTAGACCCCTTCAGCAAAGCGCTCAAGTCATAGTAAATGTCCTGCTGTGTTGATGGAAAATGTGTAAAAGATTTTGCCTTGTCAGACACTTTGTAGAAAAGTAATTTCCTCTTGTTTTTCCATTGAGGCTGGAGATAAGCCAGGACTCCTGGCATGCTGAGGAACAACTTACAGATTATACACTTTCTCTTATAGCAAACAAGCTCACACACACACACACACACACACACACACACAGTATGCTATATACTGTGGGACACAAGGTCTCAGGAACACACTTATGCAAAGTATAAACACCTATGCATACTGTGCACACTGACCCACATAAGCATACATGTGTACAGTACAGACACTGTCGGCTGACATCAGGCACATCTTCTATCTAAAAGTTGACAGCAGCACCTCACTGTTTTTACAAATCTTGTAGTTTTCATCCACCGCTGAGACACTGAAAAGAGGTTTCTTTATACTCATTTATTTAATTCCACGATTCAATTATGTATTTACCTCTGCAGTATTTACTTTTGGCAGCAGCAGGATTTGGTTGGAAAAACTGGCGTACATCATTAGCAAGATAACCCGCTGAGCAAAAGTGACAAGTGCGAAAAAGAAAGGGAGAGAGAGAATGAGAGACGAAGGAGGAAAATGACAAACATGATGAAATAAAAAAGTTTTCGGAATAACGCTGTGTGGGAGGAGATTTGGAGTGACCTAATTAAAATGTTGGAATCCTGAGAGGAATAAATTAAGAAAATGTCAGTTAGGCTGAGCCGGAGGAGGGGAGATTAAGAGGCGCAAGCTCGAACACTGTCTGATTTCTGCTCTTCTTCTCTTTTATCACTGCTGCATGGGAACATTGGTCTTTAACAACAACACAGCGAGTTGGTGTTGCCCTAATATTAACCATCTGAGTACATGTGGAGTGTCGGCAGACAAGTGTGAAAAGAGAAGGGATGGTGCTGCAGGTTGAGAAAGTTTTAAACTTAAAAAGAAAAAGTTGAACGGGCTGTAACTTGTCTTGACACGGCTGATGTTCTATTCTTCAAACTTCCTGAGGAAACTGTGAAATGAAAATGGAAATCTTAGAACAGAAAAGAGAGAGAGACAGGAAGCTACAGAGCTTCATCAAAATAGTCCCACCTTGCAGTTTAAGCAGCTTAAGGTTTCCACATCATTACTGTACAGGGGCACTATGAAAGTCTATTATCATCATCTAGCTAACATCCTCGCTGACTTCCGCCAGCCGTCCCAGATACATTCCCCCTGTGGAGACGCTCCATATGGGGCCAACATGTTTCTGCTGTGCTGGGCAGGACGGGACCATACGGACGCTGTCGGCCTGCATGTGTAGCGTGTATTAGAGCAGATGACAGCAATGGCAACGTGTCGATTGTCAACATGGAGGAGGAAGGAGATGGGCTAAACAATAAGAGGGAGTGAAGTGAGGAGGAGGAAGGGAGGAGAGGGAAGAAAGGACAGCTGGTACCAAGATTGGTGTTAGTTAAGGATGACTAAGTGACATGTTGACAAGAGACAGATAAGAGGACTCTGTGGAACAAAGATGAAAAAGGCAAGTATCAGTGAGCCTCTGATGCCAGTGTGCTCCAGTAAAGTACAAGATCTTTGATTCCACTTCCCTTTGAAGTGATCCATGGAAATAACACCATGTGGCATGCATGAATTTCAGCAATGGATGAAAAAAAAAAATCCAGTCTGGTGCAGCATCCCTAATGCCGAGGCTTTCACAGTCTTCACTGACTTGCACAGCCGCACCGTTTTCAGTGTGCTTTGACGACATTACACTAGCATGCACCCCGACACTGTTTGTGCAATAAGCATTCACTTTACTTTCAATTGCAATCAATTCAGAAAGTTGGATTTCATCAAAGTTTTAACAATGAAAAACTTCTCTGCTGAAAAAGGATGTTATATCTAATCTATTGGACAATAATCGCTTGCAAATGAACAGCAGTTTCAGTTTACATTTTCGAGCGAGCTGAAATGAAAGGGAATTGCCCCCCGATGCTTGCGTGCCACACTCCAGCACCCAGACCCACAGTGTAATCCAGGCGTGCAGTGTTTGTTCAGAAGGCGTCCATTTCAGTGCTGCACTCCAAAACAACAACAGCAGGTCGTTTGTTTCAGTCTAACAAGAGATGGTGGGAACAAAAGAGGATGTTTTTTTCTTTTTTTCCCCTCAAAAACCTTGCGTCAGCTGGGGGAGGCTTTACAAAATTTCTGTCATCATTCCTTATCCCAACCTTAAATCTCCTGTGGACTGTTAGGTGTGTGGTGCTCTGCTCTCCTGTGCAGTGCCATGAAGCGGCGGTGCTGTGTTGGTGGTTATTGGTGATAGTGTTACAATAGCTGTGGGGCTACACTCTACTTAAGCTGTCATGCCTGTAATGAACAGCAGATTTCGGGGTGAAGCAGCTCATTTACTGGTGTGTGTGAGAAAAAGAGAGGGGAGGCAAAAGTATAACGTGGCAAACATGGTACCTTAGAAGTAGGTCTGACCTCAGTGGGTCTTCTTCCATCCACTTGTCGTTATGGGCTTTTTCACTTTTCAAACATATTTTTGAATTGTAGATATTTCGAAATGTAGATATTGTGATGTCAGTCAGTCTGCCTCTTACATCTGAATTATTAAATGAATTACCATGAAATTTTTTGCACGCTCATGGTCCTTACTCTTTTCAAGATGGCGGCGCGCATGGACGCAGCGGCTCGAGGCTCCCTACTTCTCTGCACTATTTTGTGTTTTTTCCACAATTTCGTTGTACTTAACTGTACAGTGACAATAAGCTTTGTGTTCAGTACTAATTAGTGACTTTTAGCATGTCCAGACAAAGAACAGCAAGCATTGGGGGTTCAGTGGTAGAATTCTTGCCTGCCACATGGGAGGCCTGGGTTCAATACCTGGCCAATACATTGGCATTTTAAACATTGCCATATGATATGAGATACACTGCTGTATCTTCTGCTGACAACACAGTTCGTAGTTGAACACTACAGAATGTGACATGTCATACTTTCTACTGTTCTGAAGCTTCAGTATCTTGTAGGCCACTTTGGATAAAAGCCTCTGCCAAATGAGAGCATGAAAATGTAAGTATAAACATTTCTGCTTAACACCAGCAAGTTAGCAATGTCATTATGTGAATGTAAACATGCAGACACTAGCACTTAGCTCAAAGTACAACCTCACAGAGCTGCTAGCATGGCTGCAGACTCTTACTATCGTCCTATCTATCTTAAAACAATACACTGACATTTCATGTGCATTGAAATAGTTATTGGTTGCTGTAATCTGTTCACTTGTTTGTAGCTATCATTTGTAAAGCCATCCCTTTGTAGAGTGACTACGCTGTAAGAGATGTGCAAACAAATAACTTCAAATGTTCAAATGTAGCTAAAAGGAGGACGTTAGCCAAATCAAATGGGTATCTTTGTTCTTGCATTTGAGTTTTTACCAGTGTACAAAAGAATATCCTTCCAACACAGAAAAATGCAGATATTAATGTAATTTTTCAAGCTATCCACTTGATCTGCCTGATTCAGATTGCTCAAAGCCTCATATTAGATTCAGCTCAAACTATCAGATTTTACAAAAGCAGATCAGATTTTTTGAAAGATTGTGAAAATGTTTTTGGTGCTTGGTGGAAAAGTTGGCACTCTGAAAAAGAGAAAAAAAATGATGAAGGCAGACAGGAACATATTTCTCAAATACACCTTGACGTTGGAGAATGTGCTTCTGCTTGTACTGAAAACAAGACAAAAAAATAAGATAAAAGCCAAGAAATGGAGAAGAAAAAGTCTGGGGTGTTGAGTCAGTGTATGCACTATAACTACAGTTTCTCTGCTTCGAGTCCAGACAGGGCCCTGGTTGCATGTCAACCCACCTCCACAGCATCATTGAAGCTGATAAAGACATCCCATTCATAAAGTAACACAAATGCCCTCTCGGATATGAAACAGTGATGAAATGTCATGACTTATCAGTGTTTCTGGGGCTTGATAAATTATGTAATATTGTGATGTCATCTTGAATGCCTTCACTTCAGCTGTAGTTGGAGGAAACGTGCACTCTTTTTTTAATTTAGCTGAAATTTCACTATAATAAGGCTCAGCAGTGTTTGTGATGTTGTTGTCTTGCAGTGCTCAATACGCTCCTCTCTACAGTTTCCCTTCCTGTTCCTCACTAGTATTTTTTAATCGCTTTTCCTCATTTGCGCTATCCCCTGCATCTTTTTCTATTCTGCTCTAGGTCTGTGTCTCATTTGTCTTTTCTTTGCCTCTCTCTGCTTCCTTCTTTTTTTCTGCTTCCACTTACTTTCACACAGTAGCTCTGTCGCCTCAGCACTTCTCCCGCTGTGTGTGTCTGCTACGCCTAGTCTGTGTGTGTGTGTGTGTGTGTGTGTGCATGGGTGTGTCTCTTTTCCTAGTGACATTTCCGTGCCAGGTGTGACAAATGGCAGGCAGAGAGGAAACATTTATTCCCTGTGATGAGCTTAATTAGCCTATCAGCTAAGCCTTGGCACCAGCTTGTCTTGAAAACCACACACACACACTTGCATGCGCACACATTTATCCCCGCAAGAATCCAACAACAGTGCACACTCCTGCTACACACACACACACACACACGCAACACAAATTTTTGGTGTTACGAGCCACAGATAATGGCGTACAATTAAATGATGTCTAAATCACAGCTCCAATCCTTATTTTTCTTCTCTGGCTTTACATCCAGAGGGACTCAGCTGTAGCCAACCTCATCTTTTCTCTATTAAAAGGTTCAATCATTTACAAATTACAGCTCTCTTCCAGCCGTTAGCATATGGTGGGTGTGTAGAGGCCATACAGGGCCAGCAGGCAAGACTGGAGGAGAGACAGTGAAGAGAGAGCATATGTGTCTCTGCTTTGTGTGATGTTGTGAGCAGGGGATCACATTCAGTTTGGTTTTACATCATGTATTCATCTGTGTGTATCAGTGTGCGAATATGTGTGTGTGGAAACATCTGTCCGCTAGTGCGTGGGTCCATTGTCGTGACAAACCGCACATCTGCAGCTGAGAGATGGAAGTTTGTTGAGGGGGGGGGTGTTGGTGAAGTAGTAGGAGAAGGAGTTCTGGTGTCCAGTAACCCTGCGGCTGTAAACACACTGCTAATTATCACACACACATACACACACACACACACACACAAGAGCATAAAAGTGCTTTCAGCTGAATGAGTGGCGTCTGAGAGGCTTTCTTTGTCTCTTTTCTCCTCAATATGTGGACAAATTACAGACATTATTGGCTGCAAAAGGGACTCCCTGTCTACCGTCCGTCTTTGTCACACTGGGACAGGGCCATGGCACATCCCCCATGCACCCCCACTGCGAAGAAGGAAATGAAAGCCAAAAATGTTGCTGATGTGTCTCCCTGCTAAGCACTGGGTCTCGGGGCTTTGATGCCAGCCAGGTGGTGGAGGGGATATTAAGGTGCCCTTTAAGGGTAGAAATGGGGGAGGTGAACATTGTAATTTGACCAGATTGTGTTGCAACTTGTTGCGGGTGTGGCCTGGTCCGGTAGCCCTGCTGGCAACAAGTGGCTTTTGATGTTGGGGTTAAAAGGTTTGCTTGGATTTTGGAGAGACTCCATGCTGTTCTGAGGTGGGATTAGTGTTGGAAAGTCAACAGTGAGAAGAGAAGCATAGTAATTGCTCTCTGGATGGTATGTTTGCTTGTTAATGAGTGCTGAAAGGCATGTTATTGAGATGAAGCAGGACCTGGGTTCAACAGATTATTTTTGGTGAAAACAAGCAAGACTACATATCATGGTAAAAAGAGGACATGTCTACATTTTGGTGGTGTTATCAGTCTTGTCCTTCTTTGTCCAGACAGCAGCAGCAAGTTTCCGTTTTCAAAATCTGTCTTTCATTTTCTCCACTACTGCAACATGTGACCATGTGACCCAATGGTTAATGAAGACAATCCACTTTGTCCAGTCAGGGTTTGGCATTAACTGCCAGTAGATTAAGAGTCATGCTGGAGTAAGAGAGAAGAGAAGGGAAAGGCAGCTCTGGTCTCAACAATAATTGATTTGGCATGAAACTTTGTAAAGTCATTCATGGTCCCCAGAGGATGAATCCTATTGACTTAGGTGTGCCACTGAGTTTCACTCTACAGCCACCATGAGGTTGACATTTGGAATGAAATGTCTCAACAACTGATGGAGTGTCATGAAATATAGTGCAGACATAGTCCCTCCTCATCACCTTCCTTTTCTATCGCTCATATCCAGTTTACATCTTATTTATGGCAATAAAAGAAGAACACATTAAACTTAAGCGCTGACACGCCAAGGCAAAAATGTTAAATGTGCGCTACAAATAACCTGAGCTAAAGAAGTCCATTCCTTTAAAAGGACAATACTGATCAGAGTAGAGCTAGGGAAAACTTGTGGGAACGGATGCCAAAATTAATACTTGGGTCAAGCAGGGAAATCAGCTGCCACAGTGTCATACCAAACAGGATTAGAATTAATCATTAGCTCCTTTGGTAAATGCTGTTACTGTAATTATTGAAATAGGAAAACTAATTCTTTCACAAAAGAACTAAAGACCTTTTGTTTGTTTTTTTAAGCAAAGCCTGTGTACAAAATCTTCACCCTGTGAACATTATCACTAGACTGTTGATTTTTTCTCTGATCCATTTGAGGTCCTTAGAAACAGCTTAAAGTCTGAAATCTCCTTTTTGCTTCAGGGTCTGATGTGCTGGACAGTGGGGCCTTCAATCATTTAGAAGTTTTAATGATCTGGGTGTCAGACCAAAAGATCGTATCAGCCGTCTGCCCACTCCTTATTGCTAGCTTAGGTGCTTAACTCCTCACCTTTACTTCCCCCCCTCCCCTCCCCCAGCTTTCCCTGTTTTCCTCTAATCTTTATCTCCTTGTCATTCCATCAGACAGATAACTCTGTAGACTTTTGTGACTTTAGAAAGTTATCAACTACATTCTTCTGGAACTGTAGCTTGTTAAAGGAGTTTACTTTTTCCCGTTCCGTGGTGGCCAAGCATGACTGGCAACATGTTGCACTGTAGAGACCGATGAGAGTATCACAGCTGCTTGGAGAAAAATCATTAGTTGCTTATATTTGTTGTTTACATGCAAATTTGACCACATGATGTGACTTCCAAATTAATTGATTATAATTATTTGGAAAATTATATTCAAGACAAAATGTATAACTGCTTAGCATACAAAATGCATCAAGCAATTGTAAATGCAACAACTGGGCCATTCACACTTTTGAAAAAGTAATTTTTTGTCTATTTCTGCTTCAGTGAACATTTGTGCCGCACCCTGACAGATTTTCACCTCCAATTCTCTCGACGGATACCCAACCAACAACTGTCTCCACAGGCTACTTCTGATTCCTGCAACATAGTTTGAACCATTTCTGTCAGACTGACAAGAAGTGATTATAAGACTGTGACCAGACTCAAAATATCCCCTCTGGAAATAATTGGAGCCCGAGAGGGGTCCTCAGTTACATCGTAATGCATCATGCATTTATGCATAGATGAAACCTCTGTATTTGTCTTGTCCTGGGCCTGATGGCTGTGCAATATCTGTCTAAGCCCAAGGCCTCCTCAGTACCACCTTTATTGAAATGATGGTCAAACGCTATACAGTCCCATTTAGCTAAATGCCTGGTTTACTGTGCTCCTACTACAGACCAGAGAGTTACTGCCTTGGTTGTCCCTATACATCATATATCATCACAAAAGATGTCAGTGTGCTTCAGTCTAAGTCTTCCCAACGTGTGAATTTGTTGGACTGCAGATGACAATTTTTGTAGCTTTCCAAAGCCAGCAATCTCACAAGCACGCCTACATTGATTGGGCATTTGAAAGATTGGGAGATTTTCCAGGTGTGCAGAGGTTAGACAGTATCCAGGGTTTGAACCTCTCTTTCAGGCTTTCTTTTGTCATTAGTATGCCACTATGTCTGCAACTTTCTGTGTGTGTGAGTGTGTGTAACACCATAAATGCCAGAGAAATTGTCCAAAATTATGTATCATTATTTGCATTTATCACGTCTTGCCTCGCTTTATGATTGCAGGCTTTTCACTGAGTGGAGCCATTCAGAATGGCAGTAAACACTTTTACTTTTAGATGTAGATGGTGGACTGTTTGTAGTAGCTAGTTAGTTTCAAGCACACCTTGGTCTTAAGGCACGACTAAAGACTCAAAAGGTTTGTTGTTGATACAAATTTAGGTATTTTAACCCTTATAAAACCAAGCCATTTATTGCTATTTTTTGTCCGCCTGGTCTTTCTGTGTATTAATGCATGTATAATCTCAACCCTTTCAAGCACAGTCAAGTAATAAACATCTTTTTTTTTTTCAGGACAACCTGGGCTATTACAATATGCATGCTGAAATTATGTCACATGAAGGGATTAATAGTTATATGACTATATAAACAAAAGAAAAAATAAAACGGAAATTGAATTTCACAGAACTTAATTTAAAAAACACACAGATCAACAATGAACAAGCTTTTTCATTTTCAAATGTGGTTCTCTCAGGCCTTAGCTATCAGGACAAAAAAATTCCAACCCTCTAACACACACACAACAAAAAATATTTAAATTTTTACATGTCATAAAAACAAGAGAAGAAGAAATTGGAGCATCTGATTGGTTGAGAGACCGATCAGAAGTCGTCATCGTTTACGTCAAGGCTCAAAATGGAGGAACGATATTGTCAATTATAAATTTTTTATCACAAAATGTAATAAATAATCGCATTATCACAGAGTTATCATGGCGGATTTACTATGCGAAGTTCCCAAAAAAAAACGCCACATTTCCCCAAGCATTTCCCCATTATAGATCGCCCAAAGAGTAAGCTTCTGATCACAACTTTCCCCATTAAGTTTCATTGTGTGGTTTTAGACATATTCGGCTGGATCCAGTGGAGTTCTGAGGGTTAAATTCATGTGTGTCACTTGTAATGTTCCTAGGAATTGGTTCCAAGATATTTGCGATGACATCTGAAGCAAGCCAAATTAATCCCTAATCCTCCTCACCACTAAGGCTAATGTTTGTCTTCATAGTAAACTCAGCTGTCTTAATGACTCAGCCATCCATCCTGAACTCTCACCCTCCTTCTTCAACCAGGCTATCAGTACCTCATCTAGTCTTAGTTAAATGTGTTTCTTTTGTGTGCAATCTTAACTCTAACTCTCTCTAGTATGTAGCTTTCTAAGTAACCTGTAACTGTGCAGTTAGGACAAGCTCAAGCCCTCACAATGAGCCTAGGTGATTAAAATTGTATCTCTCCCCCATCTTTTCATCTTGTTTTTTCACCCCACTGTCAGTCTAACAGTGCACAGAAATTCATTTCCTCTGCAGGTGTAAACAGAGCAGATAGGGTCCTAACCTCTGTGCACAGTACGTGTCCTCTTTGTATTGTTAGAGTGACATAGGTCACTGACAATTTATGTCATTTGCAAAATTGTGTTCCCAGAAAAATACCTCTCATTATTGCCTGGTCCTGACGTAGTCATATAGTTTTCCTTTCCAGAGCTGAATTCTTCTGGACACTGCATACAGATGAGAAAGAGAGAGATGGTGTGTAACAAGTGATGAGCTTCATTTGAATCCATACTGAGATGTTCAACATCTGAGTCACCAGGTCTACCAGGAGACCAAAACCTAATTAATAAATGTAATTAACAGGTGCCTTACATTTCTATGATAGAGGGGTATAATTGGAAACATATCAAAACAAATTAAAGCAATCCCCTGCACTGTTATTATCTTTGATAAGAAGGTAATGTTTATCTCCTGTTTGTTTTTCGGTAGGCAGAATATCCCAGAAACCTTGAGTGCGACAGTTCATTCTTAACCTTGGGAACAGTTGGCAAACCTCTCAGCTGCACTGGGACACTTCATCAGCAGAATAGAGGGTTGTGTAATGTGGTTGTTATCTCTGTAACAAGCCAGCAAGTGGATCTTGAGTTGGCATTGTTTTGTCAAATCAAAAACCTGTGAATGGCACAAGAAACAGTTGACTAGTTACAGTTTAGATTTTGTGGTAATCTGTGGTTTTATAAAGGATTAAAGTTGTGAGGTAGAACATTTTTCAACAAGTCCTCCAACCTGAACAACTATATCAGGTGTTTGTCCCCCTGATGAAACCCACAGGACCAGAAATATTTACCTTGTTTGCAATATACGTTAAGTGTGTTTGCATGTTAATTTTGCTAATTACTAACATTACATAAACAAGGCTTTGTACAAACTGAATTTTGAACTAATGATGTCACTTGATAAAAAGTCAGGGTCTGTCCCAAATTTCATGGCAATCCATTCAGTAGATGTTGAGACATTTTACTCATAGACACAAATATCAAACTCATAGTGGACTAGAGGAAATGTCATGGGATTGCCAAAGTCAATGGGATTTATCCTCTGGGCACCATGAATGTCTGTACAAAATGTCATGGCAACGACATGGTTCTTTACATATTTCAGGCTTGACCAAAGTGGGCTGACGTGGCCATCACTAGAGCCATGCTACTAGCGTCATTCTGTTATTAAAATAAACAACAAGGATTATGCAGCCTTGCTGGACATATGGATTCTCTATGGGTATAGTTATCTAGTTGCATTGTGAAAGTGAAACCAGAATCTCTCATCGTTGTGATATATTTACACATGATTAGCATACTGTACTCATATAGACACAGGAGTGGAACACACAAATGTACATGCAGAGACATGCACCCATGTTTTTTTTTTACTCAGAACGATGCAGCCTGTGAATGGATCTCGCAGAAACCCAGAGCTTGTCATTTTCTGTTGTGCCATGACCCACCCAGTGTGACCAGCTGACCTTTGCATCAGGGTCACTCTGGGGTCAGGCTGTGTCACTGCTATGTCACACAGATTCCTGGAATCTCAGCAATGTTTCGTGACAAACTCACCACAGACCTTACATCATACATTAACATGTCATTCCCACCAGCCCATTCATGCAGAGGAAAGAAAGGGGATGGTGGTCTCTTGCCCCCTTCTCTCTCTCTCTGTTGTTCTCCCCCTCTACTCCTCTTCTCTGCTTTTCTACTTTTCTCGCGGTTTTTATCTTGATGTCCCCTCCACCCTCATCCACTTGTAATCTCTCTCTCTCACAGCCCTTTTTTCTCTTGTATCTCTGCTATTCTTAACCCCTGTTCTTTTTGGGGGACTCAGTAAAAAGTTTGTGAAGGGTTCTTCATTGGTAGCACACACACACACACACACTCGCACCTCCTTTGCACCCCTATAGATAAGCTGTAGGACCCCACTGTGCTCTCTGACCACATGGGCTCAATGCACAGAAGGGACCCTCTGTTGCAGTGCCATTCAGCGGAGGCCCATGATGTCACAGGGAAATCGCCTTCGTCTCACGCATACACACATATACACACACGCTGCACAGAGACGCAGCTCCTCCCCCGCGCTCTTTTCTTCTCATTGCCGTGGTGAATAGAATTGCATGCCTGTGCAGTTCAATCACTGTCAAGTGCAAAGAAAAGGGGTCTCTTGTGCAAAATTTCATGATTCACAATTGATTAAATAGGGGTGTCATTTCATGGCTGAACAGGGAGGTGTGCAGAGAGGAGAGATGGGGTGGGGGTAAGACTTTTTCATGCCCTTGTGAGATATGGCTCAGAAATCGCCTGATAGGCCCCATTCAAAGCTGGAGATGTAAAGTTCTGGGGTATTCACAGAGGAAAATAAGAGGCCGGTATAAGAGAGAGGAGGGGGGTAAAGGGACACAGTAAGGGAATTGCCAGTATCTTCTCATGGCTTGTTAAAGGGCTTTCATGCCCTTGAGAGATATAGACCTAATATAATGTATGTAAGCCGTATGACTTAGATTCCTGTTGTCGTCTGGAAACTCCCAGGGTTCACCCAGGGGGGAGGCAGATGGGGACAGAGGACAGGAAGTGGTTTGGAAAAGAAAAGGGGATGTTTCTGAAGGAGTGAGAGTATATATCATTTCACTGTTCTCTACAAAAGGACACTGACTACAATAGTAATGAGGTTAGAGAGAAATATTTCAGCACTGTATTGTGGGCACTGTATTGAGTTGCAAACCTCAGATTGTAACCGATGAGGTTTCTTGATTGTAACACAGTTATTCTAAAGTCAGAACTGTGTCTGACCTTGGTAGGACAAAGTGTGGCAAAGCATTAGGTGACCTGCACTCTCATAGTTAGACCACAGCCAGACACAGAGTCAACCCACTTTAGCCCTCCTGTGTTCTAATGTCGATAAAGATAATCTATTGCATTGCTCTATCAATGAAACAATTTCATTGGGCGAGCACACCTGAAGTGCATTTATAACCTGAAGTCATAAATGTTGTGAGGTAAACTGTGCTAAATATGCACATCCAAGCCAAACCAAACAATAGCATTTTTTTTAAACATTTTGGTTTTTTGTATTTTCTATAAAATATAATCACTTGACATCTTCAAAACAATTCTGTAAGGTCTTTTGATGATTAGACATCAGTTTCAGTTTATGTTTTATTTTGAAATACTACTAAAATACAGTGTACTGAGGAGTGTAATTAGCAAACATTAGTGAGACTAAAATTAAATTCCATATGGAGAATTTTAGCCATTTACTGCTGAACTAGGACTGATATCACCACAAGGCACCTCTGTAGTTGTGTTGCTACATCACTCCCATGTTCATTCATTTGCAACCCTACATAATAAATACTCAGTAGCGAGTGGTAAATTAAGATCATGGATGCTTATGAAATATCATCATTTCGTATCATTACTGACATCTATTACACAGTTACCAGTGATTTTTATCCCCATGACATGCATAAATAACCCTTGTTTTTACACATCTTTACTGCCTGGACAGTAAGTAACTGCTCATTAGTGCAGCCAGCTTTTTAACACACAACATTTCTATTTCACCAATACATTTTGGCCATGACAAGCTAACATAATTATTTTGTTATAGATATGAACACTGAAGAAAATAGAAATCATTTTATTCTAAATGTGTATTTGCGTGAGACAGATAAGTAGCATGAATTTTGTTGTTTTTGCCATAAGACACATGTATGAAATAGAAAACGTCTTATTGGATGGGAGTATGTGAGTTTTTTTTTGTTTTTTTGTTGTTGTTTGCTTTGTTTTGTGTGTGTGTGTGTGTTTGTTTTTGCATGTTTACGGTACTAAACACTCACACCCTCAGAGTCAGTACCATGCCCGGCCTCTGGCCTCCACAGCAGAGAAATCATATATTACTACATAAACGCACGCACACACATACACACTTTACGTGCACACATACTTACTCAGGCACAAAACACACACAGGCCCCAGGATAAATGTACCTTGCATTAAACCAGTCTCACAGGTGACGGGTGTGTGTGTGTGTGTGTGTGTGTGTGTGTGTGTGTGTGTGTGTGTGTGTGTGTGTGTGAGCGAGAGTCTGCAGATTTATGTGTGTAAAATGTGGTGTGTATTAGGCACAGTACACAGAACAAGTTAGTCTGGAGACAAAGTGTGTGTGTGTGTGTGTTGAGTAATCCATCTATGTAAGCTGCTGGGATGCCGAGTAAAGATTTTTAAGGGGAGAAGGCGAACCAAACCTCGTGAGACTCAGGCTGGCTTCAGTTTTGCCACATGCTTTGGGGATTTTAGCTCTAACATTGTTCTCAGTGTGAGTTTCCTTGTTGATGGTACACACTAGGAATAAATCTTTGAGGTTATTTGAGGTTGTCTCTCAACCCTCGTCAACTCTTTCTCCTTAATCCAATTTACGGGGAAAGTTCCAGAAGAGAATAATCTTGATATCAAGACATTTATGGTATTTTCTTATTTTCCCACTGTAGCATTTGCTTCAGTTCATTTCCACATGCTATTCTAAATTAAATTATACCCATTAAGTGACTCATTTACATTTCAAGCATTTATCTGATGCGCTTATCCAGAGTGACTTATAGTAAGTGCAATAGATGAATCAGCTTTAATTCCTGGATTTCAGATGCTCAAAACAGCCAAGAGAGAGGATTTTAATGGCCAAGAGTGAGTGTAGAATACTAATGTGTGATTGTGCTACATGAAGTATTAGTGGCTTGGAAGAACAAAGGTTTTTCCACTGCAAGAGGAAGCTCATTAAACATGTAAGTGGTTGTATCGAACATGTAGTTCACTGTATCAACACTGAGCACAGTGGAGGCTATGAACCACTGTAAAGTAGTTCTTGAACTACCCAGAGACAAGGAGAAATTCACATTAACCTGTTTTATTAACCTAAACCAAACCTTATTGTATTTTATTCATACATCTGCACCCCATAGTAATGTGTGTCTGTTCCTACACAACACTTTTATATTCTCTTGCAACAGATTTTGGTTACCTCGCAACAATACAATTCATATATCCAGTCACAGCAAACATTTTGAGAAATAAGAGTATTTCAAACAAGTGTTGCCAAGAGTTAGACATGAAAAAGATTTATACCACTCTGACTGGATTGGCTTAGCTTAGCATGAGCTTTCTCACTGTCACAGGTTAAAATGTCCTCCATGAAAAGGCATGGCACCAGCAAGCTGGAGAGCCTCTACTTTGTGCTAAATCCATTATTCACCAAAGGTGGTACTATATGTACATTTTTGCTATCACCACATAGTCAGTGTTAGCTTTAACAGCTGTTTACTTACCAGTCTTGAAGAAATGTTGTGGGTTCAGCATCAAACTGTCTCATAATACCACTTTGTGATAGTCAGTCACTTTAGCATCCGGTCTGCCCTCAGCCTTAAGTAAACAGCTCTTAATGCTAACAGTGGGTATGAGTGTGTAGCAATAGAAAAAAAAAAACTTGCATATAGAACCTTTAAATATAAATATATAATCCTGGGTTTAAAGATAGCTTCAGGTTAACGTGTTCAAGTGTGAAACATAATATGTACTTTAATATTTAAATATGATGTTTAATAATAAGGAAATACGGCTGATTGAGTTGGTATCATCTTTTAAATCTCTTTTTAAACTTTCTTCAGTGTGTTTATTTTTATATGGATGCCACAAATCTAACAGGAGAGTGACAAAAATGTCAATCAAGCACAGTCTGTACACACCCACACAGTCCTCAGAAGCTCTAAATAATTTTAAATGTAATCGCTTGTGGGTTTACAGTGAGTTTGTAATAATTTATCTGTCTTATCCTAAAATGTTTTGGATGAGACTACACAGGTGTGGGCTTCATATATCAACAGGCCACTGGAGAACATCAGTGCTGTGAGTGGGCTGAGCATTGTGTGTACACAAGCAGAGCTCTGGGGAAAAACTATTATGGGAGATCACAAAAGTATTGCAATGGAATGCAAACATATTGTTGGGGAAGCAAAAGTATTTTTAATTCCACTGTGGCTTTGTAGAAACTCCTCAGAGAACCCCCCACAGTAAATACATTTCTTCATATGTATCCTTGTGGTTTTCATGCAGAGCTATGCTGTATTTAAGAAGGTTTTGAGGAAGAGAAACTCCTTCTAACTTCCTTGCGTCTGTGGTTGTGAGTGCAGAGGTCTGGGATTTTTGTCTCCTGGCCCAGTTGAAATCCACGCATGCAAATGTAGTCAGTGAAGCTATATAATTACATCACAAGAATATCCACCAGAAAGAAGTGGAAATTCAACAGCAGCTTGTGAGTTCACCTCTGCCCTCTGGTCTTAGTGAATACCCACGAGTCTCAACCCTTGGATACTGGTATCTGGAGAACTTTGATCTCTATTTCAGTGGTTTCAAGAAGAAGCCGATTACAATCATTTGTCTGTTTAGGGAGATACCCAGAGGAGAGGCACTTTAATTATTTTTTTTTTCTTTCAGATAATGCATCCATTCTCCAAATTTCATTTTCCTAAAATGAAAGCTGTAAAGTCATTTTTGTCTCTTCTCACTGTCTGTCTCTTCTAGGTATTTCTAACTCATTTGCTCACGCGCACACACACACACTCACCACTCGCACACAAAGACACACTCCCTTTTCACCACTTTTGCTCCAGGGCTTGTCGCAGGGCACACAACAAGAGGCTTCTGTGCATACCAAACTCATACTGTTCATTCAGAGCCGCTGCTAATCATGCATTTGCGCGCGCACATGCACACACACACACACACACACACTCACTTACACTACATGTGACTAGCATTCCTTCAGTTTTAGCCTCTGGAAAAGAAGGGGATTGGAGGGATTGACTGAAGGGGGGAAAAGGTAGCAGCGACTAAGGAAATATTCATAACTAGAAGACAGAATATGACAATAACCCAAGTGAACCCAAGCACAATATTTCTTAGGAAATCCACTTGACTGAAGCATCAGCAATATCTCTCCATGACTCATCTGTGTATTTCTTCACCCTGTCTCCAGCGTGATTTTTCACATTGTCAGTTTAGACAGTTCCGACCCTTTGAAAGTCTTGACTGTAGGCTATTCGTTATTGAAAGCTCGGTCTACTTTGCTATACTTTGTAAATCTTTCTGGATAAGAGTGTTTGATACCTAAACTGTGAATCTAGCAACACAGAAAAAGAACAGCTGTTCTCGCCCCCAAACTCTACAGCTGATAAGCTACAATAAGTAAGACTTCTAAGAAGTCACTAAGCATTTAGGTCATCCCCGCTCCACCCTGGCTCAGCTCTCCTCGAGATGTCCTGAGGTGCTTGAGCAGCTGTGAACTAAAGTCTGTCAGTGTATCAGTCTCCCCTGTCATGTATCGCAGGGATCCGGTCCAGGTAATTAATCTGAGCTCGATAACCACATGGCAGGCAGGTCGTAGCAGAATCTGGCCTGCGTGCTGCCACTGTGACTCAACACCCACCTACACATACATAGTCAGTGGCTAGTTTGCTCTCAATAAACCTGACTATATGTTTATGTATGTTGTGGTGTGGTTGTCTGCATACTGTCCACACACCAGCTTGTGTTGACAGAGTATGTGCTGCTGGCACACGTAGTAGCTTATCTCAGCTCGGCCCCCATAGGAATAATGTCTTTTAAAGCTAGCGGGCTGGGAGGGTGGGGTGAAACTGATATGTGCTGCTACCTTGCTCTCCCTCACATCTACCATGGGACTGCAACAGTAAATGATGGCATTAGGGGAGGAGGGGAGGGGGCGGAGCAGATGAACTGCTTTCCTTCCTAGAGCAAGGGATGATACGTGGGCCCTGGAGGAGGTGGAGGAGGAGAGGGGTGAAGCTGGACAGGTGCTGAGAGAGAGATATGTGCTCTTTTTTTCTCCGCTGCACAGGAGCACGGGGGGATGGAGAGAAAGGGGAGAGAGAGAAAGATTATATGAAATATTTCAGGCAGAGTGAAATGAGGGAAAGAAAAGCAATAGTTTCCAGTATTGAGAAATGGACTAAACCATTCCCGGAGGGGGTGCTGAAATTCTCGGCCCCACAGGCCTCTCTCTAAATGTACCCACCAGTGATGGATGATATTAACGTCTACCCCCTCTGCTTTTTCCTCACTCCTCAGCAGAGCTCAGGGAGCTCACTGTTTGTGTGTGTGTGTTTCCATGTGTGTGTGTGTGTGTGTGTGTGTGTGTGTGTGCACAGCCAGCACAACGCATGCCAGGCAATCCTGGCTTTGCCTCCCTGACACACCTAGGGAGTAGAAAACATATCCCCTGCAACAATCGATAGCTACCCCCAGCCCCCAGCCCCATCTGCAGTCTAACGCAGCCCCTATCTCCAATGGCTGCCACTACTATTAATTCTGTGCCCCACCGCTTCCTGCTTGGAGCCCGGTCCCCGAGATTAAAGAGCAACACAGCTACTGGAGTCCTTTGCTCACAGGAGGAGGGGGAGAGGGAGGGAGAAGGGGGGCACAGTGTGAAGATTGTTTATCCAGAGGAATCTCTCACTGCCAGCTTGCAAATACTACTCATTTCCACTTCAGGGCCACATGGGGCTAACCTCTTCTAACTCTCATCCATGTCAATTAATCTCCAACAAATCAACATCTTTGTGATTCTTTTTTTTTCTTCTTTTTTTTTTCTTTTTTTTTTTTTTTCCCCTCAAAGAAAACAATTATAGCCAGCTGGGATGCAGCTCAAAATACAGTGTCATGCTAAAATGATTAGTTGATTAATTAATTAGTTAATCAAAATTAATCTTGAACAGTTTTGATAATCTAATAATTGTTGATTAGTCATGTGATTATGTATTTATTATGTTTATTCAATTCACCAAATTGATAAATAGAAAATGGATTTGTTACATTCGGACGGTGCTTGGCTACATGTAGCTCTTTCCCCCTGTTTGTAGTCTCAGTGCTAAGCTAACCAATATTGCTTAAAATGTCAAACTGGTCCTTTAATGAATTTAATGTTCTATTTCATAAAAAGGAAAAAAAATGCTTTGACATTAGCAGGGGCTTTCCTTATTTCAGGTGAGGTGGGACACCTGTCAATTAAAATATTAGAAGTAGCATAAAAATGTCCATTGTAATGTCCAATGTCCCAAAGCCCAAGTTTTTAAAATACCAAAAGCAAAACATGGCATTTTAGCCTAAAAAAGACATCATGATTTATCAATGATCAGCAGTGATCAATACATTTTGTATTGACAAACAAATTAATCAACAAATAAGTTCACCTCTAAATGTGTGTTTCAGTGTTGTAGTGTGTTGTATCTTTCTGCTGTAAATAAGGAGATGAGTTGAGGGACATTTTGGATTGTTTTTTTTTTTAATTTGCACACTTGGGCATTTTTCCAATTTAACTGTCCTTTATCTTCTCATGTCTCTCGCAGTGGGACTCAAAAGTGGGAGTATCCGTTTCTCCGGGGCGAACACATGTTTCCTCTACTTTACTTGCTGTTTCTCTCTCTCTTCCTTAAACTCACACACTCAAGTGAACACTTTTAGAAAAAAAATCCACATGAAGCATGCACTGTATACACATAATCCTGAATGCACACAGACTCATTTTACCTCTGCAAACATCCAGTCACTTGCACTGCATGGATTAGCCTCCTAAAGCATTCCCTTTGAAACTCGGCAAGTAGGGATTTCTTTTTAGGTGATCACTGGCCTAAGCAGCTGTTACACGCAGGATTAGCAGGTTCTGCCATTCAGACAACATGGTCTGTTTAAACTCGCGGAGTGTAGAAAGCAGAGAAAGACAAGGGAGGGAGAGGAACAGGAGAGAGGTTATGACAGGCAGGAGCAGAGGTGAAGTCGAGAATAAAGGGGGAAGACAGAGAGTGAGAGAGATGGTGAGAGAAGGAGGTGCCAGAGACGTGGAGCTGCAGTTGACAGATGAGAAGAAGTGAGATGTGGAGCTGAAGGGATGAGAGGTGAAAGGAGCAGAGCGGAGAGAGGTGGAATCGGGATGTGTGAATAGAAGTGTGAAGAGAAGGAGAGGCAAAGAGTGGAGAGAAGTCAGAGATGCATGGAGAGACGCGGAGCTGAGGAGAGGAGAGACAAAGAACGCACTAGTGTTGTGAATCGTCTTCGCCAAGGAAGCTAAAAGCAGCTGACAATGAGAATATTGTTCTCCTCTGTTTTTTTATCCAGTTTTTGTTTCACTTCTATAACATTTCGCCCCTTCCTGTTCCTCCTAGTAAGCAGCTGTCCAGCCACCTTTGTAATTGTGTTGGTACAAGGTGTTTGCAGAGAGAGTAGCTTGATAGGCTAGGAATAGGCCTGGCTTTAGGTGGAAAGTATTTCATGTTGAGCACCGACTCACAATAGCATCTCACTTGCCTCCCTTGTGTCTCCCACCTCTCTTGCTTCCATTCTGTCTCACATATATTATATTGCACTTAGCACTCCCCCCTCATTCTTTCCCCTTTTCTGTCTTGTAAATGGAGAAACACATCAGGGATCTGTGTTGTTATGAGCTCCATCTTTCCTCAGCTTTTGTTTGGCGTTCCATCCCCCCACCCCACGCTCTTCCCCTTCTTCCTCCTCTCTCATGTATCCAGCAAGGTGTGCTGTGGTGTGGCAGCCAGTCAGCTTCCTTAGTTATCCGTTTGATGCATCGTGGCACATTTCACTGGAACAAGCCAGCGCTTCCTGGGAGCAGAACTCTCACGCCTCGTGTCAGCGCTCCTTCGCCTCGCGCTCCCCGCTTTCACTCATTACTCCTTCCCTCTTTTCTGCTGTCCCTAGCGCCCCTCCTTTGCTTTTAGCCTATTCTTCTGGAAAGATAGGGAAATTGTACATTCAGACGTTCACACACGTGCACACACTATCTCATATATGCAGACACACAGCGCTGACAAGTGCAGCCTTTCCTGTCACTTGCCACACCACTACAATTTCGCACATTCTTCATGTATCAGTAGGAAAAAAGAATTGTACATGCACACACACACACACACACACACACACACACACACACACACACACACACATAAACACCAACACCCTCATACAATTACATGTCAGACTTCATTCAACTCTCTTGCAATCTGTTTACGGAGGCCCATTTGAGAGAGAATTTAATTGAACCGGGAAGGACCTTGATGATGAGAGGCGCCACAGCAGAGCCTCAGCCCCTGCATCACCTCCAGTTAGGTTGCACTTGTAGTCCCTACACTCAATACCCCTGCTTCTTCATTTCATGCCCACGCACCAATGCCACTCACATGCCACTGATTGTTAATCTGACATTTGATATGCACCATGCCCACTCAATTTGATCTGTTTTCTTATTTTGCACTTCCCCACCCCCACCCCACCTCTAATGCTTCCCTTTGTCTTTTCTCCTGTCTCCACTCTCTCAATCCAGGATGGCTACTCCCACCCACAAAGTAGAGTGGACAGCAACACCCAGAACTCAGCCCAAAGACTTCAAGAACATAGACAATAACTGAGGCCGCAGCTAATCGGCAGCCCAGGGGCCACCAGCAGCAAGGCAGCGGAGACCAGGAGAAAGCCCACTACCAGTGCAGTGCAGCAGGGTCTAAGGGACAACCCCGGCCTGGGCTTTAGCTCAGCCAGCGCTGCCCAGGGCCACCAGCCACTGGCGGCAGCACAACTTCCCATGGTGGCGCCAGGGCGCCGCTGGCGTGAGTCGCGACAGCAATACTCATGCCTCATAGGCCCAGTGCTCAGCCGCAGCACAGAGACCAACACCCACAGAGGAAGGTTTATCGCAGCGCCATTGAGGACCTGCGATCAGCCAGTTCAAATGCGAGATCAGTTAGTGAAGCTTATTTCAGCCTTCAGAGCCAAGAGCAAGGAGTGCCGGAAACAGATTTGTTGAGGGGCCTCTGCAGACACAAAGAAGAAGGGCAGCTGATGCCCAGGAAAGCTACTGCCACTGGCCTTTGAGGGGTGAGTCCACGAGGGTTTAGATTGATTGCTGATTATTTGATTTTAGTTCAGTCCAAGTGGTTATGCCTGTGGAGGTAGAGTGTCACTTATTCCTGTACAAACATTCTCTCACTGAATGGCCGACATCTACTGCTATGGGAGATCTGATTGTCAAGTTCCACTAGTTGAGTTGTACAGTGTCTGATGCCACGAGAGGCTTCAACCTCCCGAAAACCTATCAAATCTTTGAGTTTGGGAAAAACATCCAATGTTACTATTTACTGAAAGTGTACCTCATGTGGGTTTTACTAGATTTGATTTATAAACACTCATCACATTTGATTCAAATGTTGCTTTTGATCCTAACAAAATGTTCGATTGTATAAATGGATGAAGATGGATATCACGAAGATGAAGATATTCCAAAATGCACCATGTTATGTGGAGAGCAAAAGTGAAAATACATGAGGAAGAGGAGCCAGAGGTTGCAGCGCTTTAAATGATCATTCATTCCCAAGTCACTTTTAAAAACATTTCTAAATAGATCAGATATCAGTAAGCTACCTTAGATTATAGTTTGAGTTGATTTCTGGTTGGCTTATTGCACAAAAACATGCAAAGTAAGACTCTCTTTGAAATAATGCTGACAGGTTGTCAATGTCCTTTCTTGGTTTTGTTTGACATTTAATTTTTTCACATTATTTCCTCCAGCCTCTTGCTGCATGTTACAGCAAAAAGAAAAATAATATCCAAAACCGCAGCACAAAGAGTCTACTCTGACCAGCCGTGTTTTAGTACATGGTAATATTCGTTCTCGATTGCAGTTCGCCGAAGGTAAATTTTTATGATGTAATTTGAAAGCAAATTGTTGGAGAAAATGGGATGCTATTATTCTCTCCAAACTATTCCACCTCATCGAGCCGTCAAGTTACCACAGAACACAGGTTCTCCTTTCTTTGCTCAAAAGACGGCCAAACCCGTCACACACACAAAATTTAGAGAGATCTGCAGTCTGTCAGATTCTAAAACAACTGCTGCGGCTGCAGCCAGAGCGGCACGATCAGCAACTATGTTTAAGTGAACCATACACACAGAGTACGGTAAATGCGGCTGAGAGGGACTGAATGCAGTATACAGTAGGGAGGAGGAGGAAGCTATTATACATCCTGCCTGTTTAGTCAGATACCTTCCTGGCTCCCTCTCAGTATAGAAACTGAGGAGGCACAGGACTTATGCAACTTTGTACATTCCTTCCCAAGACCACAGTATCGTTTATTCTGTTTCAAGTTCTGGTCGTATCTCAACAGCAAAACTCATCCTACTAAACTGAGTTAGTTTGATCAAAAGAGACAAAGAAATTGAAAAGGGTTTTCTCCTGTGCTGGGCTGTAACACGACAGCTAAATTAACCACTTTTTCGCGCCTCTGTCTGCCTGCCTGCCAAGCAATAAATGTGTTATCTCTTCTCCTCCTCCTCCTCTGTTCCCTATCCCACCCAGTATCCTAACCTTGTTAAAAGAGAATGTCCAAATTTGATTTTGACTTATTCTGTCCTTGAGGCATGGCCAGATTAGTACCAGTAGTTTGCATACAGCATTATTAGTCACGGAGGAATACCAGTGTTCGTTTCCATAATCTCATGAAGCCGTGACGACTGGGCTGGCATTGCTCCAGAAGGTTTATTGGCTGGCAGGATGGTGACCAGTCGGCGATGTAGCGTTATAATCGGTTGGGTTTGCATTGAAAAAATACGATTATTAATCAGGCCACGTCGTTATAATCAAGACGGCGTGGAACGGGACTTTGTAGTGACGCAATCCAAAAGAACGTATCACCATCAGTTTTCATTCTAGGCTTCCGTAGTGTTTCATAGCCTTTTTAGCTCGGCAGCAGTTTTAAAAAGAAGGTTTCTGCAACTTTACGTTGTTCACCTGGTAATCTAGAATAGCATATTTTTGGACGCAGACAAAGAAGTTTAAATAGCCTATTATACTCTGCCTGGCCCCAAAACAGTAGACAGAGTGGGAGAGATAAAGAGGGAGGGAGGGAGGAAGAGAGTGAGCAGCAGAGATTAGAGAGAGACAGAGTGCATGAAAGAGTGACACATGGACAACTCATGCACACACGGATATGCACGTATCTAGGGCTGCGGCTATGATTAATCTGTCACTTTTTTCCAAAATTTATTGATTAATCATGACCTATAAAATGTAAAACAATAATTTAAAATGTGCATCACAATTTTCCAGAGCCCTAGGTGATGTTCTCAAATTATTTATTTTATCCAATCAATAGACCAAAATACAGATATCTAATTTACAATGATATAAAACAGAAAAAAGGAGAAGCTGGAACCAGGCTTTTTGCTTGAAAAATTTCTTGAGCAATTAATTAACTGAAGTAACTGAACTAAAACTGTTTTCTTGCTGTCAGTCCACTTAAAGATTCAAAAACTATTTGTGTCCTGACTGCACGCATATACATAAAAAAGATGCAGACATATGCATATCTACATTCTGTGAGTAAATACATCCACACTCACATTTACACAAACAGTTAATACACACAAGTACACCAGCTGGAGTAGAATACACCACAATGAGATCAGTGATAGTCACAAACAACATTATAACCAGCATCTTCTGTATTTTTCCTCTTTTTTGGATACAATGGGTGTTATCCTCAGATTCCACAAGGCTGCACTTCCTCCTTTTGGCCACTAGATGTCATGACTGATTACCTCACCGATTGTGTATGGCGGTCTATTTCCGTTAGTTAGCTGACCTAGTTAAAAGACCATTTGGAAGTAAATATAGATGAAATGTGCTTCTCAATGCTAAGAGATGTAGCACGCACGCACAGGGAAAGAAGCGAGCGCTCACTCATAAGACGTTCACACACACATACACACACACACACACACACACACACACACACACAAGGAAAACTGTAATGATTCCCATTAGACTCAGTGGGTCTAAACATGCACTAAAAACACATCCTGTTTGTGTTGGTTGGTCTTCCTGTCAGCTTGATATCAACCCTGTGTTAAGCTTTGGATATTCATGGACTCTAACTATTGCAGGGCACGAGATATTCCAAAGTTTGGGTTTAAAGTGGTTAAAAGGACTAAAAGAACATAGAAATTATACCCAGAGAGGCTTGGCTGGGTAAGAGGATTGAAAAGTGGTAATCTGTAAGGTCTTTGTGTTCTTTTTTATTTTGGAAGGCATTTTTGGTGGTAAGCACTCAGAGCTATGAAGTTGTTTTGATTTTTGATATAATTTGTCAGTCAAGCAGTGCAGTCTCTTCTTGGACTTTGTGTTGGTGCAGTTAGACTTTCTATGGGTGCTGCTCTAGTGTCGGTCTGTTATTAGTTGTTGTTGTTCATGTTAAAGTTACAGTTCCTGATTTTGTATAGTGATGATAACTGCCCACAAATCGCAAAATTTCCTTCCTGTTTTGAAATAAAACCTTGCATTTGTTTAGAAACATCTTTTTTTTTTTTTACATAATTCAGGCACTTTTGGAAGTTATAAACAAACCACTGCTGCATCTTGAGGTTTTAGAAAGAAAATAATTTAAATGAGAAGAAAAAGTTAAAGCTTAAAGTAAGAGACCAGGAGGTAGAGAGACAGAATTACAAGGAGAGTTGGAGATATGAAAAGATAAAGATATAAAGGCTCAAAAGTTCAAAAGTTACAGACAGAAAGCCAAAATCAACAGAGACTGAGGAAAAAAACAGACTAGACTGTGTATTTGTTTCATAGTCCACTCTGTTTTGTCAGGTGACCTCAGCAGCACAGAAACATTTGTCTGTTGCCTCGGCAACTAATTGGAGCCTCTCGGCATTTAATCATAATTCATTTGTGTGGGTTTGTTTACAATCTGCCGTCGAGTGAAAGCAGTACGAGACAGAGAGAGAGAGAGAGAGAAGTGGGGGTGGAGAACAAGCACAAAAAGATCTCAGTTATGAGAGATTTCAGCTTTTAAATTGGCTGATTTGAGTTTTCTCTCCAGCGTCTCCGTCTTTGTTCGGCTGGTCTGTCTCTCCGTCTGAAACTTTCCTCAGTCCGGCTGAGGTCGTCACATGTCAGCGACCTTTTCATCATTTCTGAAAATGCACAAAACTCTGCTCTCCACCTCCTACCGCAACACTCTAGACCCACATAAATATCAGTTTTCTTCAGATTTTTACTCACTGCCTAACCATGTCGATCAAGAAACCTGTTTTGGTTGGATGTTAGTAACAACTGGAGACCATCAGTAAATGTCTAAAATATCACCACAGGACCATAACTTGCTAAGATAGAGTGTCCCTCCTCCTGCAAAATCTGTTTTATTGTCCCTGAGCTTAAAAATCTCTTTATAAACCTGTCACCTCCTCAAAATTTATATCCTCTCTTCATGTCTGATGAATTTTACATGTATTACATGAAATTTCAAACATCCCTTAGCTATTTTAGACAGCTGGATATCACAAATAACATTCTTTACTAGTATTAAGAAGAAGGTATTATGCTGACACATACAGTAGAAACACATGAAAACAAATCCCGTAATTTTCTCTTTTCATAGTCATACTTTTCAGACATGCCTTTTTGTCATGACTGACCAAAGTGAAAGTTTAAATATATAGACAACAGATGCTTCATTACAGCCAACTCATAACATCAAAACTCCATCAATAATCATAAGGTAGGAAGAATTTATGAATACTTCCACAGCAAATACTGCTCCGATTTCTCCGTCTTTCATTTCTTCTGTCTTCCTGCAGAGCAGAGAACAGTCTCAGTCACAGCCAGTCACTAAGGAAACTGATGAAAAGCTTCTATATATACACACATCCATATACATATCACAGACTTCTCTGCTCTCCCCCCCCCCCCCCACACACACAGACTTTTGCGCTCTCTCAGTCGCCTACGCAAACTTCACACACACACACACACCTTCACACACACACACACGCGCAGTTCGCGGCAGCAGCAGCTAAGCAACCTATCTCTATGCCATCCTTCCCTCCTTCCATTGATGAAATCTCAGCTCTTATTTATCAAAAGCCTCCATCTGTCTCTCTGTGTGCGTGCTGACTGCTATGTGTGTGTGTGCAGGAGCTTTAACAAAGACAACAGGTGCAGAGCCTGTGCTTGCCACCAAACACACACACACTGTAGCTAATCACTGCAGGCTGGCTGCCAGTGTACGCCCTTGCTGGCCCATCACCGCAATCACTTACACAATAGCGTTCTCTTTACCAGCGTCTATCGACATGGCGACAATCATTACACAATCATGTTAACAGTGCCCTCTGAACTGTGGGCCGTTTACACACTCTACAAGTACTTTTTCCCTATACCCCTTCATCTCCCTGTCTCTCGCAACCCTCTGCCAGCCTGCGTTAGCTTGCTGGCAGTGTAGTGTGCTACTTCAGCCCAAGCCGCATCCCATTCACAAACCTACTAATCCACGCACACACACTATTAGATCCCTGCTAGTCACACACGCACACACACACACACACACACACAAAGTATGCATGTGTGTACGAGATGGGGAGGGACTGGAATGGATGGGCAAATCACTGCTAAAGCTCTTCTATTGCTCTATAATCCTTCTAGTACACATTCACACACATACACAGACACACAAATGCTTAAACCTCATGCTACAAACACATATACAAACATGTGAACGATGCTCCTCAATCTTTCATTCTCACACACACTTGGTACAAAGCATCTACTTTCCCTTTTACTAGAATACACACAAACAATAAAAGAAACCATCACAGAACTACAGACACAATTATACCGGCAAAGCCGACACTCATTCAGACACAAACACAGACATAAGCTACTCCATATTCTATTTCAAAGATGATATATAAATCCTGCTCAGAGAATGTGTGTTACAGCATAAAGGAGAGAGAAAAAATGGGAGGAACGGAGAGAGAAAAAAGATAGTACAAAGCCAAGTCAACAAAACCCATTGATGAGATAAAGGAAGAAATAAAAAGACAAGAGGTGAGAGAAAAGGGACATAAATATAATTTAAACTCCATTCAGCAGTTACACCATCCATTCATTCATTCAACCCACGCGCGATACC
>BRZM01002251.1:45893-56807 GCA_033238685.1 Lates japonicus
TAAAGATGCGAGCCGAGATGCATCAGAACAGCACAACAATATTTCGATCACTGTTGTATATAGTATGGGGAAATGTTGCCTGTTAGATGAAGATTACCATCATACTGTGTATCAACAGCCGGTTAGCTAGCCGATGCTGCCGGAAATGCGAAACAGCCAGCATGATGTCCGCGCAGAATATATTCGTTTGAGTCGATTACCGCAGTTTCACCGATCAATACGCCCGTCTTATTTATCGGAAGAAGCAAAGACATTGCGGCACGCAGGTTTTTCACATGCCGCCGTTTCCTTTCATTTCCGAAGTTTCGCACAAAGCTGTTGTTGTCAGGTATCTCATCTTCCTCATCAACCTGGCAAGAATCGAAGATGACCGGTTGTCAGTTCACCGTAACATGAACCAGCGTTGGTTCGCGGCATTACGGGCCGAATGTAATTTGGTCACAGATGATATCAATGAGAGGGGCCTGCGTTATTTTACCGTCAATGCCTCGAAATATCAACCTCTTCCAGGTTACACGGACGTCGGGCATTGGCGTAAAGATAGTTGATAAATCGCATTGAGGTCATTGTTTTATAACATAAAATACTGAGCCATTTGCAGACCAGTTAGTCATAGATAAAGATTGCGAGGGTAAAACAACATAGCGGGAGCCATATTCACAGCCGGACCGCCGACATACACGGTTATGATTTCTTGCATCACCGCATACCAGTGGCCGACAACAGACACCTCATTGCATTCATCACAACAGTGCCGAGCATTAGCTAGTCAGACTGATGTCAGAAAATGATCTGATTTTGAGTGCCTTAGCCTGCAGTCAGCCAGGCTGTGCGATTTCGTGCCGCCGTCATCTCGTCTCAACACAATATACCAGCACACGTGGTAAATAACGAGATGCTGTCGTCATTCCACTTCATTAGATTTGTTCAACGCAGCGACACATACCTTCTCATCGCAAATCTCGACCTCGAGGTGAAATATCACTTTGGTCTCGTGCAGCGGGGGTGGTCTCACACCAATCACGCCGTGCAGCCCGATAGTACAGCAGCTGGGATAAGCAGCAGAGGAGCGAAAGTAATATCATTCGTCTCCATTCAAAGGAGAACATTGTTAAGTCAATCATATGGTTATCTAGCAACCCGCATAGCTTCAGGTCGGGTCATATTCGGTGCCGATGAGTTACGAGCGTAGTTATGACGTGCCGCCCTGAGTTTGCTGCTCGAAGCCAACGAACAGATGGACAGATCGATCGATCGAGGTCTGTTAGCACAGCCAGACGCGAATGCCGGCCGAGCATCCGCTGGCTGGCTTTCACTACCACGGCTCACAGACACACAGTCAGATCGGTACCGGGCGCCGAGCTTGAGTCACTGAATGCCGGAATAACGCTGGCGTGATCAGGCCACAGGCGCAAACAGCAAACAATTATTCGCCCCAGCGACATTTCGCAAAGCAACCGTATCATCACACAGTTAATTTTGTTTAAAAGACTTCATATGCCGTTCACACCATAAAGCCGAGCAGTTAACTTCAGTCGAAGTTGCGGTAAACAGAACACGGTCGAAGACAAGGCTATCTCCACTGCGAAGGTGAGAAGATGTTCATTAGGAACAACAGTCACAGTCATGAAGCGCTCATCCTCATAGTCCAGACCAACGCCCATAAGCGTCATCAGAAGGAGGCACTGGGGGAGCCGTTACGAAAGTCTGGCAACGTTACAGCACGAATAAGGTCACCACATAACGAGCCGCATATCTCAATCTCCATCATAAGCCGAAGACAGTTTTCCGTGGTGCTTAGAACTACGCCCGATCGGCAACCGCCGACGCCCCAGATCACGTCATCAGCGAATTAACGCAAGAATAACACCGACATCATCATCACGCCGATCAACTGCCGAATGCGCCGGCGGGAGTTCTCTGCGCACACCAGCAACCCCAGAACCCGCCGCGGCCGCGTCGGCACGACGCCGACCGCAGCCTGATCCGGACCGGGCGCAGAGGGTGATCGACCGGGCGGCCCACGGGGCACCCGGCATGAGAGAGCGAGAACCATCAGCAACCCAGCCGATCTGCCGCGCCAACAACAGCGTGCGGAGAACGTCTGCTGACACCGTTAACGTGCGACGCCAGCAGCAGCGTCAGAGTTCAACGTTTGCCCAGCGTGTGACACGTCGATAACGACCTGAAAAGTCAACTCCAGCCATCAATCTCATCATATCACTGACCAGTAACAGAGTTCAACTGACCTACAAGCCCCACACGACCAGAGATCAAAGATAGCACGGGCTTCAGGATCACCATCAGCGTGTTGAAAACTTGGTTAATCAAACAACAAACCCTTCCACGTTAACGCCATACAACAGCCGTAACAACGCTTCGTCTCCTAGGCGAGCGACGGTGGGCGATGGTCGAGACCACCGTAAACCGTACCAGAAACCGCAGAATGTCACGGTTGTACAGAGAATCGATTAGTCAGACCGCATCAACGCAACACGACCAATTAAACACAGTCATAATAAAAGCCGAACTGGGTCATCCGAACAAGCCGAGCCGAACGAAGCAGTCCGTCTCCTCCGACGTCTGCCGTCACAGGCAAAACGCTCAGCCGCGGCCGGTCCTCAGGCAGCCAGCCCGAGATTCCCTGAAAACAGCAACAGGCAGCACTGCCAGAACACCTGCCTCTCGCACCTCCTCACCCAGATCATCCTCTCAGCCCTGCTTCCCTCAACTCGTCTTAGTTCTTCCTCTTTACAGGCTTCGCCAGCCACCACGTCAGCTGAACACCGACACGTCTCGTCTGTCAGGTCTCGTCAGCATCTCACTCAGTGACGAGATTAACGTCCCAGTAATGCTGGCCTGCCAGCAGAACAGCACATTGCACCATGAGGAGCAGCGGACACCCTCCTGCCCCTCACCTCTCTCCTCTGCCCCACCTTTCCTTTCACCCTCCTTCCTCATCGTGCCCAGTCTCCGGTGCCATTCTCCCTTCAAATCTTTCTCAAAGAGATGTGGTGAATGTCAGTGAGAGCAGTGGCGGCTGCAATAAAGCCTGACCGTGCCAGCCCGCAGTTCTCCAGCTCAAAACACAGCGGTTTCAGCGAGCCAAATCCTTCGTGCCCTTCCTGCCTCGTCTCACCGAGGCCGACCCGCCATCTACTTGACGCAGCGCATGCAACCACCAGCCGCAGTTCATTGCCACCAGCCGAGTTAACGCAACACAGCGTCTCCTTCACGCCAGTCGTTTATAATGTCAGCATAAAATCATGAATGGAGGTTTATCGTGGCGACCGCTGGTATTAGACCGCATCAGTTTTAGTGAGGCATTCGATAAACCGACCTCATCTGCCGTGACTTGCTTTAACGTACCAAAAATGTAATCGAAAGTTGTTTCATCAGCAAAATTCAGATCAGCAAACATAGCCCAGGCATCTGAAACAGCCAGTTATTGCGCATTAATCATTAGGGTTCGATAACCGAGCGTGGCTGAATTAAGAACACAGGCTCATTTTAGTTTTTATTTCTCCTTGTTCAGCCCACCGCAGCCGTGACTTTACTGCAGTCATACAATTACAACCAGAATCACAGATTGCCTGCGGACACCGAAGATTACTGGCACGAAATGGAAATAGGCTCACGGTGCTTCCATCCAGTGCCGCACGATCAACTTCCATGACCATCGAGCAGCCAGCGGATGTGCCCGACACCGTGCACACCCGCCCAAGCCCGGCCAGTGCAGACTCACCATGACGGTACCGTGTCATCGAGGCGATGGTCAAACCGCCTGGGCAGTCCTCATGTCATTTATCACATCAGAGGTGTTATCCGATTTTCGCAACAACAGCCTGGAGGTAACACCATCAGCCAGAATCACAGTTTACTGCCGTTCACGACGATACGCCTAACCAAAAGTCCCCATTATTCCCCATTGTTACGTTATCAACCTGGACCGGAACAACAACCCGGTTGTTTTTTCCCCTCAAACAAACATTTTTGATTTGGAATATTAGAGGACTTTTTAATTCTTGACATATCGTCATGACACAGCAGTAAACAACCTTTGTGTCTGCAACATTAGAACATTATTTTACTCCAGGTATTTATTTTCAGAAAATCAGATGCTTACTTCTGTGAGTTGAATGTAATGGTAACACATGAGACACTCCAAACTGGGTTTAACCCATCATATCTATGTTATTTTAAAAAGGTCAAAATATTGAAGTCTACTTTTTCTTAGGCTTAAGGCAGAATTTAACACACAGTGTCAGACATCCATACTAGTTATACCTGGTTTATGATGTGTTCTGTCATAAATTGATCATTGCAGCATTACTGGATGGAAGCCATGAATAATACACTATTTCCATTTCATTACCAATAATCTTCAGTGTGTTGCAAGGCAAGTCTATGATTCTAGTTTATGAAGTATATGAGCTGCAATGAGTCACACGGCTGCAGTGAGACATTGCTCAGATTAGGCTGAACAAAAAGGAGAAATAAAAACTAAAATGAGCCTGGTGATTTTCTCTTAATTCAGCCACACTCTGGTTTATAGGCCTAATAATTAAATACACAATGTGTGTGGCGTGACTACACAAGGTCTGCCTGGAGCTGTCTTATTTATGTTTTACTGATCTGGAATTTTACTGATGAAGCCAAGCAATTAAAACCAATTACGTTTTTGTTTTCAAGACTAAAGCAAGTCACAGCAGATGAGTCAGTTTATCAGGAATACCTCACTATAACTGATGCAGTCTAATACAACAGTCCTGCGATGAAGCCTCCATTCATGAAAGTTTCACCTTTTGTAACATTATAACTGACTAACATGAAGGAGGATTGATGTATTAGACTGCATTAGCTTCAGCTGGGTGTACCTCATGAACTCACAACTGAGTGGATTTTGCATGCATAGAATTCAAATGTGCCACCAACAGATGGACGGGTCAGCCTCAGTGTGAGACTTGAGCAAAAGAGAGGAAAAGGCCACAGAGAGGGATTTGGCTCTTTTAGAAACCCGCTGAGACTTGACTGGAGAGACTGCGGAGTAAAAGCCTGAATGGAAGGCAGGCTACGCCCCAGCCCCTTCTCACTGCCTCTCACACTGGCAGCCACACCACATCTCTTTTGGGAAAGACAGGGGCAGGGAGGGATGGAGGGGGGAATGAGAGCCGAGAGACAAGGACAGAAAGCACGATGAAAGAAGGAGAAGAGAGGAGAGGAGAGGAGCAAAGAGGAAAAGGCAGGTGGGAAAACAGAGAGGAGGAGAAAGGGAGAAAGACACGGGAAAGGGGGGCAGAGGAGGAGGGAGTGTGCGCTACTATCCTTGTGGGTGTAAATATTTGCTGTTCTGCTTGTCAGGGTAGCATTTACTAGGACGGGTTGACTCCTGGTCCTTTAGTGGAATACTGATGAGGCCATGTGCACTGGGGAGCAGGGAGAGACAGTGTGTGTGTGTTAATCTGTGTCTGTGTGTGTGTGCGCACCCTGGCAAATGTAAAAGAGGAAGAATAAAGACAAGTTTAAGGAAGCAGAAGAGACAGAGGATGAGAAATCTGGGTGAGAGGGAGTGTGCAGAGAGCAGCTGTGGAGTGTTCCCCGGCAGTGCCCACCCTGGCCCCCTTTTTGTTTTTCCAGAAGTCACTCGGGCTGGCTGCCCTGAGGACCGGCCCTCTGCCACGTACGAAGCGACACACAAACAAACAACAGACTAATCAGAGGGGCAAGACCTTCATTCAGCTTCAGCTGACTGGATGACCCAGTTCAACTTTGTTCGGCGGACTTGTAATGTGTTTAGTTGGGTCGTGTGCGTTGTGTGTGTCTTCTGAGGTCTGACTAATCTGATTCTCCTGCCAATACAGCCCATGACTATTCTGTAATTTTCTGAAGCTCACAGACTGCAGTGGTCTCGACCATCATGTGCCTTCTTTAACCATCCCTTCCACTTCAGAACCAAAGCACATGTTGTTGCAACCAACATATTGTAAAGCATTAATTAGCATGGAAGAAGTTTGTTATTTAGTTACTTAGAAGTTTTCAAAGGTACTTGCACTTTAATTAAGTGTCCACAAGCCCATTACTTATCTTTGATCTACTGTAATGGTCGTGTAGGAGCATGAATGTAGTTAAAAACCTCTGTTACGCAAGTGTGAGCAATACTTAATGGGAATTATTAGCATGTTCAACACATGTCTTTGAACAAATTGGCTTTCTGTTTAAGGTCATTGAATTAATGTCCAGCATGTCACACACTGACAAAGCACATTGACTCTCCTCTAACCTTCACTGCAAGCACACATTAGCATCCTGCCACATTAGCATGTCCAAGGCTATCCCAGATATTTAGATATTCTTCTCCACTTACACTGTTGGCCCCGAAAAGCGGCACGGCAGGTAGGTCAGCTGCTATCAGGTTTTGCTAATGGATTCTCACTTCTCTCTATGCTCTGCCAGGTACTTCCCCATGGGCCACCCGGTGTCAGTGCACCTCTACTTCCAGTCAGACCAGTTCCAGGGCTACTTGGTCAAGCATCATGCCACCAACCTGGCCACTAGCAAGCTGGAGACCATGGAGACCTGGGTGGCACCCAAGAAGAACTTCAAGCTAACCACCCCTCCCACCAGCACATTCAGCAGGTTGCAGTTCGCGGAGGTGAGTCAGCATATTGGCTTGTGTGGTGTAGTATTTATTCTTACATTAAGAATTCACTTGTGTGGCATGAGTCACAAAATAATCAGTCAGCGGTTGCCAGTGTCAGGCAATGAGTTCCATTAACACCCTAAGCACCACACAGGAAAAACACAGCTCTTCAGCTTATAATTAGAGGTGAGATATACAGCTCATTGCCATGGTGACCTTATATTCATTGCTATGGCGACCTTGCCAAGACTCATAGCGGCGCATTTCCACACAATTAAACTGGTGCCTGTAATGGCCTTGTAAAATGTAAATTGATTGAATTCATCTAAGTTTATAGGGATGAGCGCTTCATGTGCTGCTTATTTGTTGTTTCCTAATAGAACGTCTTCTCACCTTCACAGTGGAATGCTTCCCTTGATTGTCTTGTTATGTTAATCTGTGTTTCTGTTTACCACAACGCCTGTTTGGGATACAACTGCTCGGCTGTGATGTGACAGCCGCAGAGTGTCTTTTTAAAACAAAATTAACTGTGTGAATGTAAATTGACCTTTTTCTCTGGTTTATCATGCACAGCTTTGTAGGAGGCAGAAATGTCAACAAATTTGTGAATGAATTTGTTTGCTTTGTTTTGCGCCTGTGAAGCACAGTCACACACCTTAACCCCGTTTGACCTTTTTCCAGCAGTCTCAGAGTGAACTCAAAAGCATCCAGACGCCCAGTCGCCGCGCAGCTCCCTCTTACTGATCCCTGTTTGTGTGTCTAGACTATGAAACCGTGAGTGACAGAGAAGTGATGTGAGCTGTGGCTTTTATCTGGATGCTCAGCCTGAGAAAGCATTCACTGTCTGGCACTGTGCTGTGGTTGTCAGTCAGTCAGTCTGTCCATCTGTCATTCAAAACGAGAGCAGAAAGGGCTTAAATAAGACAGCACGTCGTAGCTGCAGTAGCTCTGTGCTCTTTGTCAACTTAGCAGATATGACCCATTATACTAAAGCTATACACTGGAGTTTGCTAGATAAACCATATGGTTGGCTTAACAATGTGTTCCCTGTCCTCCTTTAGATATAAAGGAAGACAGATATGTCTTACTTTTCACTCCTCTACTGCTGCCTCCCAGCTGCCTTTATAGGCCTTTTTACAGCATGATTTAGTGTAGGACCACTTACAGCCTGCACAGTTAAAATTAGTATTTCACCTCAAGTCAGATTTGACATTGAGAGGTATATTATGCTGCATTGGATAAATCTAATACAGTAGAATGACTGACCGTGACTGATGGTTTAGTCCTCGTGCTACCACGATGTGTGTACACAAGTATATTGTGGTTAGGATATACAGGGGATGACAACGACAGCAACACATAAAATCTACCCCAATACAACAACTTCACAAACTAAAACCTCAAAAGAGTCGAATCAACATTTTCCTGACATAGTCTGACTAAGCTTCAAAAATCTCTTACAGCACTGTTGTATTAGATACAATGAGGTGCTCTGTAATTTTGTCCAGCCTTTTTGTTTATACAGTGAAATATTCACAAAAAGTCATATACCGTGTATAATCCCAGGCTCCAGATCCAGCCTGTGAGATTTCATAAGGCTCCCATATGTTTTGAATTTATTGTTGTTTTTTACCCAATTTTGAGTTTCCACCAGTCTTTTATCTATGACTAACAAGTCTGCAAAATGAAAGCCTAAAAAATAGTATTTTTATGTTATATATAAAAACAATATTATTCGAGCTGAGCCTCAATGTACAGTTTTATCAATATACTTTACACATAATGCCTGACGTCCATGTGTCTTCTTATTAACCCTAGAAGAGAGGTTGATAGTTTCAGGGGAGCATTTCTGTGGCCAGTGTGATGGCAAAATATAACTTTAATTTAAGGCCCCCGCCCCATATTTGTCTCATCTAATATTTATTAAAATTTTATTCTAAATTTATGTCCTGCACGGTTAGCTTACTTCTAGTTCATGGTACACTACTGACAGACTTGATAACCAGTTATCTTTGATTTCTTGCCAAGAGTTAGATGAGAAGAATGAAGATACCACGAGCAACACGTTAGCTTAGCTTTGTGCAAAAACTGGAAATAGAGGAAACAGCAGCATGTAAAAACCCATAAAACCACAATGTGTTATTTTTACACTTCTTCCATTAAATAAGACTGAACATGTTAATCAGTGAGCTTTAGCAGTGTCAGTAGGCAGATATATTCTAGCTTTGGACACAGTCATGCTAGCTGTTTCCCCTTGTTTCAATAACTATCAAACTTCCTTCTTGACTGTTGGGGTCCTACAGATATGAGAGTGGTATTAATCTTCTCATCTAACTCTTGACCAAGAAGCCTGCACCATACTATATATACTGTATTGGTCAAACTATTTATTTGCTCTGTTCTGATGCATCACACAACTCTCAGCTAGCATCTTTTTACATGGTTTCTTTACCTTTTAACACAAAATGTTTTTGTCACCCTCCTTCAGCCATCCATCGCTCCACAGTGTATCTTCATTAGCAAGCATCCATCCATCTACCACAGTCCCTCGGTAGTAGCGTTCCCCGGAGGTCCTCTTCCTGATGCTGCTGAACACCTGTGTTTGATTACCCCTCACAAAAATTTCTCATAAACTCCAGACAGGAGCTCTGAGGGGCATTCGCCTTATGGTTTAATCAGGGCCAGATGCAGACTGGGAATGTCCATTCACTGCCTGATCAAATTGACCTGCCTTATTTAATGGGTGTCAGACTTTGGGCGCCCGCCAAGCGGTGTGATGGAGGGGTTGCAAGTGCTTGGGGTCAGAAGGAAGAAAATGGAATAGAGGTCGATTATGAGATGGGAGCATTTTATATTTTCCTATTAAGTCAGATAGGGGAATTGAGCGGGGAGTGAAACAAAATATGGTTAAAAAGACATGAATTATAGGGCATATATGAAGGATAATGTGAAATTGAAATGATGTATTTCCCGGCATGTTTGTCAGTCAGCAAAATAAATGAATTGAAATCTGCGCAGTTAACGATGATCATTTAAAGCAATTATAAGCGATGAGCGGAAAATCTGAATGATTGGTTCTAGTGAGTGGAAAGTGTGAGTAAACAAGTGAGTTACTGCCAGGACAATACAGAAACAAGGAGCAATAGAAAAAAAGGAGGATGAGGGGTGGAGGGGACAAGCGGTTGCCAGATCAACGTAGTTCACAAAAAGCCTTTCTTCTAAATGTATAGCGAGAGAAGGTCATAAAAACTCCGACTTGGTGAGCAGTCGTAAGGCTTGATTGGGTATTGGTCTTAAAGCCAAAGCTTATTGGGTAGAAGCAGCAAGGGACAGGTTGAGTGTGGAGTCATTGTAAACTATAGGCTGAGGCTGAAATGGGCCACAAGTTAATCCCTGTTTGACCCACTTTCATACTGGAAGAAAAGAATTCCTTAGCTTCTCTAAACTTCCTTTATTGCCCCACAGGCGTACCTCAAGCTTAAATCGGTGACAGAGGTGATGTAGCCACAGAAAAAAATCCTATATTTAAAGCATTAAACTTAGTGAATGTAGTTAAAATGTTGACTAATGACAAAACAATACTAAATTTCAATATTGGGCATGGGACCCAAAGCTGTCTATAAAAATACAATAGATTCAATGTATAAGTAACATCTTGTTTACTTTATAGCAAAGAGTTACCTTCTTCTGCCCAGTATTGTAGCGTAGTGACGGTAGTTAACCAGGGTCATAGAACAACAAGTCAACAAGTTCGTACCTTATTAAACTGTGGTATACCATATGTGTGTGTGTGTGTGTGTGGTGGTGCAGAGAGAAAGAGCCTACAAGGCTGCCCACCGTCTGGCTGAGACACTATTGGAAAAAGTGGAACTTGGACTGCTGCATAATTTATGTTTACATAGTTGGTGCATGTTGCCAAATTAACTACGAACTGGCAGGAGCAGAACCCGATCCTTGGGGGAGGTCCCTCCTACCCGCAGCATGTGAACATTATCGAATCTCCTCTCACAACTCACAACTTTATAAAGGTCATGAATCTCTCAGTGGATTACAGTGAGATTCCTCTGTCAATACTCCCTTCATTTCTTTCTGGGGCTTAGAGGCAGAGTGCTGCCAATCAATTGGGGATAGTAAGCCAATGATTAGCCTCGAATAAAGTAATGAGCTAGAGACAGAGAGAAGTTGGTGGTAATTTAAAGAAAAAAGGCCCAGGTCCAAGGGCAGAAATATGAGGTCAATTCAATAATTGAGATGGAAAAACATGTAATAACTGA
>BRZM01002251.1:113746-127586 GCA_033238685.1 Lates japonicus
ATCAATTTAGCAAACGTTCTGCTGCCATTTGCCGCTGTTGAGGCCAAAGAGACAAATTACCATCAAAGAAGGATTTCGATATCGGCTCCTGCCAGTGACCATAATCACCATCATCATGCACATGGCAAGGCTACAGCGCGGTGAAGGCAGGTCAGTATCAATGCGCACTGAGGACAAACCAATGCAACTAGGAGATGTTCACTTTATCCGGCTGCTGAAAATATGGGTGAGGCCCCTGAACGAAGCCTCTTATCAGCCCCAGCACTCTCAGTGACCTAATATAACCAGAACAGCTGTGAGGCGCTTAGGGGCAAGCCAGAATGACAAATCTGAACATCAACAGTGCAGGAAGTTTGAAGGTATGGTGGGATGACTATCAATATATTATATCATTATATTTTGATGTATCTTTGATGGTAGTTATCAAGCAATTCAAATAATGGTATCTGATTTTAAATTTAGGAAGGTCCGCCACCGCGAAACAGTCCGTTATATATACTGTGCAAAGCAATAAAATGTAGATTCATGGCTGGCAGATGTTTTATATACAATACTTTATCGGAAAAGTACAGCAAAAATTCTAGTGTGAGTGCGTCAAGATATCAAAACAAACATTTTGAAAATGTATTGAACCACGTTAAACATATTTGCGGCTTTGCGGCTAAGCTTATGTGCATTTTAGTAGCCAGTATCGGTGGCTGAAAAGAAAGCAAATAAAACATACTTAGATCACAGTGGTTCTGTGAGCGGTTTTGTAACCATGCTTGAACATAGTTCGATACCTGCAGGTGTTTGAAGTCAGTACGCCAGATCTCAGTAATCAGCTGTAATAGATGAGTAACATTTAAACCTTTACAGCATGCAACATCCAAGCAAGCCTTCGCCTTCTTATCGTGGCGAAGTTATATCATACTGCACTGTTTCGGCATCGCGCCGGCCCTGTATCATGATGGTCCATCTCATCTCATCTCTGAATTCCTTAATAATGTTAAAATACATCAAAGACATTCATTAAGAAAGTCAATTAGTTACATGCCTTGATGTACCAAGTAAAGACACAATTGTGACAGCGGTTATGTCCAGACTAAGATATAAGCTGTAACCTGTAACAGGGGTCAGAGAATACTGCAGCCAGCTGAGTGTCTAAAAGGTGATTTCAACACATTCTTTTTGACAATCATTTTATATATATATTATTTAATTCAAGTTCACTGTTCCTTCCAACATTTGGTTTCTCACTTGTTGAGATCTATCCAGTCTTCATGCACGCATATGCACTCTCAAACACACCTGAGTAACTCCTTGTAATCACATCTCCCAATTTAGACCTTCTCCATTTCCTATATCCCTGTATCCTGGGAGAACCAGGGTGGCCTCTTTGAGACAGCTGGGTGCCTTCTCCATCAGAGCTCTTATCTGGCTGTTGTGCTCTGAGATACTCTCCTCCACCGCCACAGTTGCGCCCATAGCTCCCTCTCTTTTCCCAGCAGTGGGTAGATTTTTTCAGCAGAAGGCACGAGGTTCATTAATCGACAGCAGCTGGTTACATAAAAGTACATTATCTTGTATTGTGTGGTTGTTGTCTGTTGCCTGTCAATAAAGCCAGCGTTATTCCAGAGGCAACAGGCATTATTCTGTGGAGTTGTTCATTCTCAGTGTTTCTTCAGTCCCATTTCCTACAGAAAAAAAACAACTTGCTGATTACTTTTCATATTAGAGTATTCATAGCTGAACATTTCAAAGGACAATCAAAAATGTTATGTTTTACTAAAAAGCTTTGTTCTGAAGTCAGCCTTTATAAATATTCTGCTTTTCCTGCTGTCTCATTATTCAGTAGAAACCTTTAAAAATATACGTTGTGCTTATTGTGTGCTGATTCACACAATGGTAACTTCTGTTTTGCCATGGACAGCCATCAGTGAACTATTTCCAGTGCAGGATTAAACGGTGATGTTCTAAATCACACAGCATTATTTGCAGTGTGCATTTCTTCAGCTGCATCTTTGGATATGGATGATTCATTCTGGTTATTCTTTGGTTATGTGGATCACCATGGGCTCACTGATGTGTATAACTGAACATCCTGTTGATCTTTAATCTTATTAATATATATATATATTTTGGATATTATAACTATATAGTCAGTATATGTGATGAATAATTATATATATAGTATCTAATCTTTATTCGATCAAATATTATTTGGTTATTATTCTTCTAATCCTGACTCTGGGTTTTGTTTGGGGCTCTGGCTGTTATAAATAAATATCCATTGTTCTGATGATGCTCTCTCTGCTCTTTTGAGTTGTGATTTTGTTGTATCCTTACCCAGGGTCTCGGTTTGTCTGTTCAACGGTTAAAGGTAGCAATAATCAAACAGTATGAACTGTAATCTGGAAAATGTGAGTTAATAATAGGATTGGTAGACCTAAAATATTCAGCGCCGAGCCAAGTGGGGTGCCGAAGATGATTGGTAACAAGTTCAAAAAATTATTCATAGTAAACATTCAAAGTTATTAGGTCAGCCGAGCAATAAGACAGGATATTTTGATGTGTTAGTATTCACTTTTGTAGCTCACAAATTCTTTTATTTGATTGTATATGCAGGGTCTTGTGAGTCATCTCAGCATCCTGGACAGGTGGTAGTTTATCTGAGGCAAACACACAGGACAAACCCATAGCCACACTCAATTTTAGGTTCACATAGTTCACTTGGCTGCATGCTGGCCTGTGGGAGGCTCCCGAGCATTTAAAGGGATAAAGTAAATACAGAAAATTACCTTTTGGTCCAGACACTCTCTGCTTTTTTCTCGTCAAACAAATGTGAGTGCATCTTTGTTTGGGCATTATCAGACAGCGCACCTGACAATGAGCAATGGATAGGCAGTCAGGTTGCTGTTGATGGTACGATGTGGTACGGATAAACCTCCAGGCGGTTTCTATGTTAACACCCAGTGGTCCCAGTTTCGCTGCAACAAATTCACCTCCGACGGGTCCAGCGCCGCGAACCATTAGATCAGATCTTTTGAATGCGAAACCATCTGATAAAATATTGGCCTCAAAATATTTGATGTGTGTTTGACCTGGAATTCATATGTTTGCTTATTATTTGATCAACATTATTTAGCGTATACTGACCCCCTGTCTTTTGATGAGCAGAGAAAAAAAAATCACAAGTCCTTCTCCAAAGCACATAAAATAGAGCTGGGACTAAGGAATCTGAATAAATGGGGTTAACTGCTGCTGGCAGTGATGGTCATGGTAAACAGACCCAGGACAGTGAATGGCAGGAGTGTGTCAGTTTTGTCTGTGTTTGTAGGTGCCGTTATGTGTTCCCTGTCTGTCTGACTACATGGGTGGCTGCATAGCACGCATGTGGTTGCATATCAGTTCATGTTGTTTTGTCCTCTCTCAATGTGAGTGTCTTAGCATGCATTACGGTCACGGTGACTGGATCAACTGGCCAGGGGTAATGCTGAGAGGGCCCCAAAGTCCAGGTTCACTACTTGTCATTTGGTGTGGTAAAAAAAATGTTTGGGAATTTGCAGTAATCTGCCTTCTTTCTACAATATCAGCTGCAGATCCTGGATTGTGCTCTGTTGAGTCCTTAAAGGAGCACTTTCACGGTCACATTCTAGTTTTAAAGGGGCGTGAGGCCCAGCATCTAGGACTAAAAACGAGGACATCTTGACCTCTGCTGCATGATTTTGACCACTCTTTTTTTTAAACCTGCAATTACTATTTGAATGTTTGTTTGTTTGTTTCTTTCTTTCTTTTCTTTGTTGACTGCTGTTGCTGCTGAGCGGTGGTGTACAGTGGGGTTCAGGAGCTTTCTGAAACACCCGGCTGCTGTGGCTGAAACAACACTGAGGCTGGGGTGGTCAACAATGAGAACAACTGACAGTTGTGGCTCCATATATCTGAGGGAGTTGGGTTTGTAAGTACTCATGAGCTCAACAACGCAGAGTAATCCATACCATGATGTTACAGTCATTTGCTGCTGGTACGAAAACGCGGATTTATAAGCCTTTAATGTACCAAGTTTTTGGAGGTAACAATTGCAGTGAATCTTTGGGTTAAACTGTGATCACTTGGTGACTGGTTTTTTAATGATGCCAACTCATGTATAGTCTGCTGTATGCACTGTATAGCGGTGGTGTTTTTGAGAGGTGACTTATTGGGGCTAAAACTGATGGGCTGGTATATGCTCACGCTGGAAAAGGGCCAAGAAATGAACCCAGTGTGCCTTTCCCATCAACAGTATAATAGGGCCCATAAATACCTATGATGAAGATCATTGATATCGCCAGATGGTGGTGGATGTTTTAGTTTTTGGTCCATTATGAAAGGGGCTATGAGTATCAGTCAGTGGACCTTTGAAGAGGAGCAGGGAATGGTTTGATGTCTGTGGACAGGCGTACTGGAGTGTATCTGGCACACTCAAGTAGTTAGGGATTTGGAAGGCGACTTTCTTGGGTGGTTTTCAAGGAGTTTTAAGGGCTATCAAAGCCCAGGTGTAACCCTTTTCGATAACCTCCTCTCAGATTGTAGCGGATACTGCCAGTAGTCGCTGATTCGGCTAAAATACGGTAGCTTTCAGTAGGAGCAAAAGTATATTTTCTTGCTCTTTAGTGTGATAGGTGAACAAAATACTAGAGCTGGAAAAGAGTGAGTCCCAAGCGCCTGGTCTGCTGTATATGTGTCTGACTGTGTTTGTATAATGTTGCATACATCATGGATGTGTGAGTCTACACTGCTGCTCCCAAGGCTCTGGTCAGACAGTGCATAGCTGTGGTGGGGCATGGGCTAAAAAGCGCCTCATTTCTGGTAGTCAACATCTCACACAGGAGACATATTAAATCTTATCTCATGTGGTGGAACTCTGGAAGCTTGTGTGTGTGTGTGTGGGTGCATGTGTGGCACCGCATAGTTTTAAGTAAGTGGTTATTTTGCGTTAAATAGCAGCACTGCATCTCGTCAGTGTCCTTACACCGTAATATTATTCTTGACAACCCTCTTCATACAAAATACACGAGCACAAAAAATGATAGATTGGTTCACAAAAGACTTATGAGCAGGGCCAGCTGTTGCTTTTTTGAGCCTTGGATGATATTTTGCTCAAGGGTCAGCCTCTGCATCATCTCAAACTGGAAACTTTCAGAAGTCTTTGTGGAAATCACTCTGCATGTCTGTGTCGTGTGTGTGTGTGTGTGTTTTGGAGGGTATTTCTCATTTCTATGGCCTCAGTGAATGATACACACACACTATTATGATGGTTAAAATATTATTTTTATATGGCTAAATGCGGTTCTCCATAAAGTTTGGATTGTATTTCCACGAGCGAGAAACTCACATGGGACAGATCAATACAACAATGTTTGGGGCTGGGGTTAAAATAATGCAGCTTTTGGTCTGGTTCTTCCATGGTATCTGACATGCTGTGAGAGCTAGGTTGTACTCCTCATGAGAGTGAAAGAATGTCTGAAATTTGGTGAAGGCCTTTTTGAAATTCTGATTTAGTAGATGAAAATAAGGTCAGAAATGTTAGGTGTCAGTTGTTGGATGCTGGCGGACTCAACAGTTGACTTTTGAATTTCCCTCCTATCAAGAATAAAGAGATTACTGGCCTTACTAAAGCTTCATGTATACATATTCGGTGTTGTTCAGCTTAAAGATGAATAAAGCACATACCTACTAGATCTGGTTATGGCAGTTCTCTACATACACATATAACTGGATGCACTAAACATAGGGGCTAGGGATGCAGCATTAAAACACAGGCTACAAAAAGAAGTCCACTCCTTGGCTGCTGCCCTGTAGTGGTTGTTGTTGCCAGGCATGACCCAGCCTGTTCATGGTGATGCCGTTAATGGTCAATTCATAAATATTCTATGGCCTCCATTTTGATTGAGGGTCTGTGGGGTTGTGTGTCCAGGTTCGTCTCCTCCCATTGGCTAAGGCTTAAAGGAGAGGGTGGGGAGGGTGGAGCACTCTGGGAGAAATGCACAAGAACATGGGAAGAACAGTGGCGCATTCAGATGGTGTCTAAGTAGTCGGGGTCACCTGTGCTGAATGGTTGAGTCTTCTTCCTGTGCTACTATGCAAAACTGTTCTGAAGCATGTATATACCCCTGACATTTCACTTGACCGAGGCCCCAGGCCGGGATTAGGTGGGTGCTGTGCTGTGGCTGCCCACTGCTTCTGGGTATTTAGTAAACACTTAGGATGAATTCCCCCCATGAGAATTGATAAAGAAAAAAAATAAACACACAGAAGAACCAAGGCCCAGATTCCAGAACCTTATTGCTGTGAGGTGACAGCTCTAACCACTGAGAGCTTTTGTCACTGTTATTGTGATTCTAAGATCATCACTAACACTGATGTCAAAAGCAGCCTGCAAAAGGTTGTTTTTGGTTTTGACCTTCTTCACTCAAATGTCAAAGTGCAAGATCAGCGACAGGAAAGTGCCCTTAATAGAGTTATGGTTGGGTTGCATGTCACTTTGGTTTCATTTATGACCCTGGCTGATATTCACAAATATTGGTGGGGCTGCAGTTGACAATATAAATTCTTTAACTGCATGGTATTCCCCACAAAAACAACAGTTATTCTTCCCAAATTGTTACAAAAGTAGGTTGAGAGAGAAATTAAAGTTATGCAACATTGTTTAAAAAAGCCAACAATTTTATGGTTTGGTGGTATCCCTCTGGAAAAGGCAAGATGTCTCATAAAATAGTACAAAAAAGAGGTTCATTTTCTGATTTAAATTCACCAAGTCGCCTAAAAAGCCACCTAACCTTTTTTATAGATGGCTATAGAAGATTAAAACCAGAGGAAAGTGATTTATCTTCCATTATTGAATTGTTTACACTCGAAAATCTATCTTGTGCACCGTGCAGACCTAGTTAAATCACACTCAAAACCGCCTGTTTTCATGGACACTGGAGAGTGTATTTAGCCTCGTCTGGTACAAGTTAAATGGCCCTTGTCTGTCTGGCACTATTCCTCGAGTTTTTTTTTTTTTTTTTTTAAACCAAAGGGATAGGAGATAATGTTTAAATCTGTTCCTTATTGTGGGGGAATTAAAAACGTGTGCGTGTTCAGGCAACGTTCATCAAGACACTGAGAGAGATTTCTGAATGAACCAGTCAGATAATAACTGCTATTCATGATAGGAAGCCAATAGAGAAAACATATTCATGGCAGCTGTTTGAAGGAAGCATGTAAACAAGCTTGGGAAAATGAGTCAAAAGTACAGCCTCATCAACAGAAATTATATTTATCTCTATGGCAAGCTCAGACGAATCAGGTAGTTTATATAAAGAAGGTGCGCACAGTATGAGAATTAACCAAGACGGGTGATGTGTTTGAGGAGAACCTGTTTAAATTCTTAAATAAAAGGGTTGTTGTTAATTTATCATTTAGCGTAGGACAGAAGCATAATGGTTTTCTCATTTACACTGATTTTCAAGCAAAGAGGCAGATACATTTAGGGAAACAATCCATTCGAAGGATGTGATGGAAAGCCAAGCAGCCCTTCATTTATGAAACCTGTCATTTAACCAGCATTTCCTGTTAGCCACAGGATGTGGCTCACTTTGCTTCGCCATCCCGGCCTTTTCGCTCTCCTATATGGTTTTCCGGAAGTCACGTTTGTGCTCTCAGATTTACAGAGTGCAAACTGTGGGTTACCAGTGTATGAGTACATACTGTTGTACAAATGGCCCTGCAATAGGAAGCTGAATGATGGGTGCCACTGTTGAATTTTGGTATACGCCATGTGGGCAGATGTATAATTTACTGCAGAGTATGGTGCTCATTTTTCCAGCATTTGTATGACTGAATTTAAATGAGGGAAAATAGTGTAGGATAGTGTGAATGCATGGAAATAATGGTTTGTGCTTCTGAATGCTTCGGCACGTTCTTTTTTAAAATAAATTGTAGATGGAGTCCTGAGCTAAAGCACAAAAACATACAGATGCAAACATTCAATATGTTTTGGGGTTATTTTGCCACATAGGTGCTGTTGCTGGGATGATGACTAGCAAGTGCCCGCTAACTATCTTTGTTCCTGTTATTGTGAAACAGCCATGACTCAAATAGTGCTAAACAGCTGGAAGCACTCCAGAAGACATAAAATAAAAAGTGAAGCAGACCAGGATTAAAGCTGTGGCTGAATTCTGTGGTAATCAGAACATAAAAATATGATATTATAACAACAGAAGCCAGTGGCAGAAAATTCTGCTGGTCATCACTTCATCATTTTACCACATTGTACTCATCCCATTTGTTTTTCATCCTGAAAAAGACAATGTTTTTACAGCATGCAGGGAGTGGATGATTCCCCAATAAATGTCACAACCACGATTCCGGCCACCCCCTCAGTTTTTCTTGGGGATATTTTTAGATGGGCTCAGTCCACAATCCTCAAGTGAAAAGGCGAGGAATTGTTTTTGTTGATACTTGCCTTACCACTTCAGCGTGGTGACTCGTGATGAGCTGGTGCCTCCATACGTCACAAGAGGCCAGAGTGAGTGGGAGTCAGGCTCCAGGCTCTATTAAGGGGGGAGCCACTCACCCAGGTTATTGGGCAACTAGTGACGGGGACTGTCCCGTGGATTTCCACTCGCTGCTATTTCAAGCCTGCAGCAGGTCTGTTTTCAATTTAAAGAGAAGCCACATTATCCTATTAAGAATTGTTAAGTAATTGAACAGTGTTTACTCAGAGGGCCTGCATAGTTACACTGAGGCTCCTGGATGGATGGTTGGATATACAGTATATAGTTGATGCATGGATGGATGGATGGATGATTGGTTGGATGGATGATGGATCAAAATACAAGCTACACATAATTCACACCACTTTTTAAGAATATATTGAATCTGTACTCTACACAGTTTCACTTTAACCTCTAATTGAAACAGTATGTTTAAATAACATTTAAATATATGCTTAAGTTAAAGGGCAAAAAATCAATTGTACCAGAGATGAAACAGTTTGAGAGTTAATCTCTGATTCTTCACCTCTAGCTGCAAAAGTCCAGCGTGCTGTGTCCTCCTTTGTTTAGAGGCTGTCTAAACCTGTTTGGACTGTGGCTGGGTCAGCTGTGAGGCACAGCCAGGTCAGACCCAACCAAAACTCACCACTGGCTGACACATAAAGCACAGCTACCCAACGCTGTGCCTGTGGCTTGAATCTAGTCCTATAAAAAAGAAATCCAAATTATTCTAGAAGAGGGTGCAAGTTCTGGTGTATCGTCTATTCCGATTCTATTCACAGAGTAAATACTGATGACTAATTGATCATCAAAGCATAACAAAAGCAATCTGTCATATTCCAAAATTAAAAAGCTCATATCACTTGATTCTTATGTGGCAGGAGATTTCATTTTTCCACACAAACCAAGTGTCACCAGTTTTACTCACTAGAATAAAATATGTCAAATGTCATTATAATTTGTTTAGTCTTTCAACATTATCAATGTAAAACTGAATGACCTCATTGTTAGGTCTCTTGAACTCAGACCTCAAGAAACACATGACACATGGTTATGTATTTCTAAATAAGTCTGTCACTCTGGAAATCTGTGATGAAATTAAAGAAGTAGGAAGCAAACATTCACAGTTTCAGTGTCAACTGTTTCTTTGCATTTCCTCGTCTTTATAGTGATGATGTCTTAAGTAATGATTAGATGTATAACCAAGAAGCCAACACATTTCATCCTTATATTTAGAAAAGTAGTTAAGTAGTAGTTAGTAAAGTACACTATACAGTATGCAGCTTCCAAGTGGTGGATCACTTTAAACATATAAGCATAAGCAAGTCAAGTCAAGTCAAGAGAAAGACAACATTGCAAATACACAGTCTACGTCAAAATGTAAGTAGCACGCACCATAGAAGTGAAAAAAAAAGAAAAGGCAAATAACTGGTAAGTGTTTATTTACATTGATTGAGAGTGGGCACTCCAAACTTGTTGTCTGCCACCTCTGCCATTCCTCCAACTGGCTGTCATCTCGCGTGGTTTTCCTCTGAAGGGTAATCACAGCATAGGCTCATTCAGACACCTTCTGGTTGCAGGGCCATTGGGAAAATGATGGCAAGCCATCTGCAGTCTGTGAAGAAAAAGAGCATCTTTACTGTGTCTGAGGTTTGGATATATCGGGTTGAGATTTAAAAAAAAAAAAAAAAAAAAAGAAAGAAAGAAAAAAAAGTTGGGCCCTTAGCAATTATACCTTCCTAATTCTAAACTGGTTCTGCAACCAATTTGTCTCTTAATGTTACATATACAGGGCGACTAAAATAAATATCATGTGGAGGGAGCTGGTGGAGGCCAAGTTTGGAGCTTTTCCAATGAGCCTAAATACATGGTCCTCCATAGCATTAGTTTGACATTATGAGAAATACAGTTATTTGCTTTCTTGCTGAGAGTCAGATGAGGAGTTCAATGCCAGTCCAGTAAATATACAGCTATGGCTAACAGCCATTTAGCGTAATTTAATGCCTGAAAAGCAGGGAAACAGCGAGCTAGTTCTATCTCAAGGTAAAAAATCTACCTATCTAAAGCTCAAAAACTAATATGTTACCATTGGTTGTTTAATGACTAATACTGTTAGCAGGCCCATAACCCCCCAGAAACCTGCAATGTGTTGTTTTACAATTTGATATGTATGTGGATTAAATAAACAAGACATAACTTGTTTAGGCAGAAATGGAAGTTTTGCTTCAAGTCATTTTTTGTGCACATTTGTTTGCTGGACCATTTGCACAGATCATGTTGATTTGCCTCAAATGTACCAACTGTACAGAGGTTAACTGTGAGCTAGCTAGCAACAGGCCACACCAGCCATGCGTGAGAGTGTGTGTGTGTGTGTGTGTGTGTGTGTGTGGCACTTCTGACTAATCCCAGTAACTCCAGTTCTTTCACCTTTTGTCCTTAGCTGGCTGTTTTTCTGTGTACAGTGTTAATGCTAAGCTAAGCTAACTGGTTGCTTTCTGAGGTTATATATTTACCAAAGAGCAGATGTTAGAGTGGTCTATTTCCCAAAACATCATTGTGTGTGTGTGTGTGTGTGTGTGTGTCTATTTCTTTAACAATATGTGAGTAATCAAGCTGAGAGTATATGGACTTCTTATGAATAAGTAGCTCCTCAGCAGGTGCCAAGGCAGCAGGGTGATAAATACTTTTAGGCTCATATCACTCACAAAGGCATGTGAGACGGGCCTAGAGTCTGCAGACTGAGGTCTGACACACAGAAATACACACATACAGCAAACACACACGCAGTATCATCCTCGTCATATCAATTTGCACAGCACAGCAGTCCTGCCAACAGACAGGAAGCAGGTCAGAGTCAAAGCTCAGTCAGAAGCAGTGAGGACAGATTAAGATGGCACTGTGGGTAAAAAGCGGGAGGGAAAAGAGCGGAAGACAGAGCCCAGTTATAATTGCTTGCGTAGGCTGACACATCTGAATTTACAGGCTGCAGTGGAGCTGTGCTACTCATTTAAGACTGGTTATTTAAGAGCTAAGAGAGAAAAAAAATAACAGAACTGATATTTTGTTCACTTGTTTCTTAATCTGTTTTAGGCCCCTCCCTTTGCTTTGCTGTTGCTAAATTTGTCTCCCCTTGCTCAAACGTAAGAAGCCAAAATGACACCATTATTTTGACTAGACTGTTTTTCCTCCCAGGGAGAGAAGCCAGAGGAAGTGTAGGTGACCTAGACTGGTTAACCACCACTCGACCACAGGTTGGCTGGGGCACTGTCACCCCCGCAGCCACCCCTCTGCATCCACCGCCTGCCAGGTCCACATTACTACTACTACATGCCATGACCACAAGTGGCCCTGCTCCAGTGCCAGCCTCCCATCGGGTCCAATGCTGGGCGCTTTCACTCTCCCCATCGGTGTAAACAGCCTGCAGTCTGGCCACTGGTTCGCACAGAGCTCATTCGGGTCGTATTTACAGGCCAGACGTGTGTATGTTTGTGTATGTTGACCTGACTTGGGCCTGTGCCAGCAATTTGCATAGGCCTCGCTCTTCACTGCATACGCACAGTTCTGCATGTGTACTTTGTCTCCGCGTGTTGCAACACCTCCAACCTCAAGCTCCTGTCTGGGTCAGATCAGCTGAGGAGTCTTGGCTCAGAGGCTGCAGTGAAGTTTATCCTGGAGGCGACAGGGGAGATATCTCTCCCCCAGTCAAAGAAACCCATACAATGTATAAGCACATTTACCAACAACCTTTATGGAGAACATTTAACAGACAACACAGCAATTTCAAGACAGTATATGTAAACTTAGCCTGGGATGGGGGGGGACCACAATGCACAGGGCCTCTTTCGAGAAAAAAGTTCTCACACACCCCCGCACCCCTAAAAATGTCCTCCTGCAGCCAAGCACCAGATGTTGTCATCTGTCTACTGTTGATTAGAAAACACAAACACTCTTAACCGCAGAGATTTAAGCATGTCAGTTACGTGAGTTAAAACAGAAAGGGGCCGCAGGCCAAGTCCCTGTCTCTCCCTGTGTTTGTACCCTGGGTATTATTTGGGACAAAAAGGTGCACTGTAAACACTGCAGCTTGTGCTACAGTCATACACACACACACACACACACACTGTCCACCCCATTGGTTGTGGTATACCCCATGAGATGTTTCGCACCATTTCCTGGTGGTAGCAACATTCAAGTCAGACTGTGGGACTGAGACATAACACAACAGTTGGTTAGACCATGGACATTCGCTTTGTTTAGATCTGTCTGACAGCAACATTTGACGTTGTTGCACTAATTTATTTTCTCTTAATCCTTTGTGCAGCCTTTGGTTAACGCAGAAGCCAGCAGGATAAACGCTGGGGACAGCAAACGGTCATTTTGAACTTTCTGACCTTCTTACCAGAACTAAAAACATACCTAAGGCAAAATATTTATTTCTAACCAATACTTTTAACCACAATTATAGTTCCAGTTTCCTGTCTTTATGTCACCTCCAATTGCATTATAAAACAACAGCTTCAACTCCAACTTTTCCTTTTTCTAAATTTCACATTCAAATGAATTCACATGTCATGTTACATAATTCACATCATTTGGCACCAGGAGCCGAAGTGCTGAATAAAAGCACTCGCTCGCCTGTAAGAGAAACATAAAGTGATGAGTCACTTTTAAAAGAATAATAATCTCATATTTGCACATGGCGAGACACAGGGCCCGGTGGTGGTCCGCCTCTCTGCCGAACTTTCCATGTTTCTTCTCTGCGGTGATGATGGCAGCGGCGGTGTTAGTCCCAGTCGAGACGCTGTCATACTTTCCTGCACAGCTGCTGCACTGAAGTTTTCCCCTGTGTCCTCTCCAGAGTGACCATCATCACGCCATTCAATGATGCGTTTCAGCAGACTACAGAGTGTTGAGGACACACACTCTTGTTTTCGTGCTCATACAGTGTGTAATAATGTTTCTGGAGACAAATGTGGCTGTGTTTTTATTTTATGGTAGTTTTTTGAGTTAGAAGTACAAGTTACTCAGTTTAATTATTTAATTATTTGCACACTGGCACTTAACAAGACAAAATAGTGACATTAACTTACTGTTAATATCACTATACTCCATCACTGGTTAAACCTCTCTCATTTCCCTCAGTGTCCCTTCATTGACAAGGTGGCTTAACATGTCTAACAATTCAACATGACACTGAGAAAAAACTGCATGGAGATTTCACATTTTTCCACTTACATTGCAAGTTTCGGTCCAATAAGGTGACTAATTAACCAATACATTCTGTTTTCTTCCCATATCAGCAAGTTGTTTCACAATACTTGGAAATACATGTGATCCTTTGC